>NDGN011457229.1:0-13057 GCA_002564285.1 Tympanoctomys barrerae | reverse complement strand
TTTTTTTTTTTTTTTTTCTTTTCTTCCTCCTTATCTTCTTCCTTCCCTTTTTCTATTAGTTTAAATTCAGGCCTTTGTGTACCCTAAGCACCAGATCCTATGGTACTGAGCTGCTGCCCCCACGCTGAACATTTTAGTTAGCTAGTTAAATTGCCAAATGCCTTAGCTGTATTCTTGGAATAAAAATTTCTGAAAAGCCATCTATTTTTCTAAACAAGATGATACTGGTAATGTGTAAGGAATTAACTATACTAAAATAAAGACAAACGGGGCTGGAGAGATGGCTCAGTGGTCTAAAGCACCTACTTAGAACACACTTGGCAAAGCACAGGGACCGCACAGGTTTGATTCCCCAGCACCACATGCCAGCCAGCCCCGCCCCCTGGTGGGCTGAGCTGGACACACACACACACACACACACACACACACACACTAAATAAATGTAAAAAAAATTAAAATAAAATAAAGACAAATAATTAAAGATAAGTATTATTGTGGAAAGAAGTGTCCCTGCCATTTTTCTTTTTCTTTTTCTTTTTTTTTTTTAATATATATTTTGTTCAGGGCCTCACTATGCAGCTCAGACTTGTAATGATCCTCTTGTTTTCAAGCCTCTCAGTGCTGGGATTACAGGTATGTGCCACCATGCCTGACTTTGTCACAAAGCAACATACCTGGGGGCGGGGCCAGCATGGCATGTAGATCGAGCCCTGGCCCCTTTGCTTGCCTAAGCAGGTGCCTAGTCCACTGAGCTGTCTCGCCGGCTCTGCCATTTTTCTTTCTAACTAATTTAACAAAAGCTGAAATCAGAAAAGGAATATAAGACATATTGCTATATTAAGCAAAAAGAAAAAGGAAAATAAAATAAGAGAATGTATCCTTTTTTTTTTGTATTGATAATAATATGACTATTTTTATATGTATTTGGTACAGGGTCTCACTATGCAGCTTGAACTTGTAGTGATCCTCCTGTTTTCCACCTCCCCAGAGCTGGGATTAGAGGAGTGTACCACCACTCTGTACTCAGTGGCCAGCTCACCATGCCTAGGGATGGGGCTGGTGTGGAATATGGTGATGGGGATCGAACCCTGGTCCCAAAGCAGCCACTTAGTCTGCTGAGCTATCCTGCCCGACCTTTATCCTAATAGAACAGGCTATTATAATACTATTTAAATATAGTTCATTTGCTTTAAGAATGGGAATGCGGCAGAAATTCTTAGTCTGCATACTTTCGTATGTGTGGAGAATAGGTAAAGTTTCAGTATGGATTATGTCAAAATGAAGTATATTAATATGCCAAACAATGACCACTTATATATCTGTTAGAAGGATTTTTGTTTCTTTTATTTTTTTTTAACCCATGCAGTGTATGTGTGTGTGCAGTGTGTGTGTTTGTGTGTGTGTGTGTGTGTGTGTGTGTGTGTAGCAGAAGTTTGACATTTCTAGGGATCAGGTCCTGAAGGCATCCTGAATTAGTTTTAATACAGAGTTTTCCTTTGAACATCGCTGGAGCTATAGATAGCTGACCCTAGGACTCATTTTCATGCTCATTCTTACTGAGTTCCTTCACTTTTGCTTGGCCAGGAGCATCCTGCAGTTGCTATTTGTTGCCCAGGGGTAGGTATGTAACTGTAGACTTAGGGCTCTTAGTTGTTTTCCACTTGCTATAGCAATTCCAGGTAGGATGTTCTGAGTTTATCTCTCAAAATGTTTACTCAAATATCTCTTATGTTGGCATTGTGTTAGTAAAAGAGAGATAGGTATATTGCAGAGTTTAGATGGTACTAGTGACAATCTGTATGTCATACAGTCATATCTTTGTATTTACTGGGGATTTGTTCCAGCCCCTGCTGGAAACCAAAATCTGAGGGTGCTCAGTTCCTTTATTAAAAAGTAGTATAGTATTTTCATAAAGATCTGTCCATCTTTTTGTATGCCTTAGTCATCTCTACATTACTTATAATACTCACTGTAGTACAAATGCAATTTAAGTAGTAGTTTTACCATATAGCTATGGAAGTAATGATACATTCCATACATGTTCAATAAAGATGCAACTTTTTTGAAATATTTATTGGAATACTAAGTGCTATGATTACAGGCATGCTGGACCACACAGCACCCTGCTTTTCACTGTTTTTGATCACACCTTGTAAAGACATGAAAGAAGACTTCCAGAACTGCTTAGTAAAGTATCAAGAATGATGGGATAGACAGCTGCCAGGAGCTGCACACCATGCCTGCTTCGGGCCCTGAGCTCCTGCCGCCAGGCGTGCCGCACAGGGAGCTGCAGTACCTGCAGCAGGTGGAGTGCATCCTGTGTGGTGGCTTCCTCAAGGATGACCGCACAGGCACCGGCACCGGCACCGGCACCGGCACCGGCACGCTGTTGCTGTTCAGCATGCAGGTGCGCTACAGCCTGTGAGATGAATTTCCCCTGCTGACCACCAAGCATGTGTTCTGGAGGAGCTGCTGTGGTTTATCAAGGGATCTACAAATGCCAAGGAGCTGTCATCCAAAGGAGTGAAGATCTGGGATGCCAATGGGTTGGGATTTCCTGGACAGCCTGGGGTTTTCTAGTCACCAGGAAGGGTACCTGGGCCCCGTCTATGGCTTCCAGTGGAGGTATTTCAGGGCTGACTACGAAGGTATGGACTCAGATTACTCAGGTCAAGGAGTTGACCAGCTGCAGAATGTGATCAACACCATCAAAACCAACCCTGATGACAGAAGGATCATCATGTGTGCCTGAAACCTGAAAGATCTCCCTCTGATGGCTCTGCCTCCCTGCCAAACCCTGTGCTAGTTGTACGTGGTGAATGTAGAGCTGTCCTGCCAGCTGTACCACAGTGGTTAGGGGACATGGGCCTGGGAGTGCCCTTCAACATCGCCAGCTACGCGCCGCTCACCTACTTAGTCGCGCATGTCACGGGCCTGAAGCCAGGAGGCTTCGTGCATACTTTGGGAGACGCACATATCTACCTGAATCACATTGAGCCACTGAAAACTCAGCTTCAACAAGAATCAAGGCCTTTCAAAAAGGCCTTTCAAAATCCTTCAAAAAGTTGAGACAATCAATGACTTTACAGCTGAAGACTTCCAGCTGGAAGGGTACAATCCCTACCCTGCCATTAAGATGGAGATGGCTGTGTGGGGCGCTTTCCATGGTGCAATGGGAAGGAAAGGTCACTGTTCAGAGCTTGAGTCTGGGTGTTTTCAAGTGTAAAGAAAAAGGGAAGTAGGTGAAAAATTGTCAATTATTATTTGTTGACTTTTAAAGATATTGTCACCGGCAGGCAAAAGGTGCTGGTTTTTTAGTAATAAAGGATGTTAGCTTTAGTAATAGAAGCGCACAGAATGCTAAGGTTATGAAAAAGTTACAGTAGTAAAAGTTTCTGTATTCCATAGCAAAACTGCCGAAACTCATTTTATAGAGACGCTCTGCCCTCAAATCTGAACTGATAGCAGTCAAAATGTATAGTTTGCTTGTAAACATTTGCTGTTACATTTGTTTATATTTCTGTAATAAAGCATTAGTTTGCATTTAAAAAAAAGAATGTTGGGATAAATATGTTCTAAATGATAGGGAGTATTTTTAGGAGGATTAATAGTAATCTTTTACTGTAATAACTTAAAATAGTCACCATATGTTTTGATTATTCTCTTGTATTTAGTAGGCTTGTTGGTATTAGTACCAACAATATTAACTCATTCAGGGATTAGGCAAACTAGGAGCAGTTTCTCAAAGGAGACTGATAACTTACTTGCTACTTAATTGAATCTGTGGTTCCTTTTACTACCTGACTCATATTGGCCACAATTCTTTTTTCTTTTTCCTTTTTTCCCCATAATTTTATTGACAGACACATAGCAATGAGACAGTTTCAAATCAAATTGGTAGGACAATTTCAATAATTAACACATTGCATACTATCTTCCTTTGGCCACAGTTCTAAAGTGAGTGTGTTTATATGCTAATTGTGTACCTGAAAGGTGAATCTTGGGAATGAAACAGTATTCCCAGAATTTGAAGTCGAATAAAATGGACTTTCCCCTAGTTTTGCACAGTGTATTACTATTAGTATGATTATAGTTTTGATACATATTGAATGGATTGTGATTTAAAATTTCCCAACAGTAAGGCATGAAATTAGTTCACTTTTTGTTGCTTGTAACACAGTAGGGAAGTTCTTTAGTTTGTAGAGAAATGATACTAGATGGAAACATGAATCTATGGAACACTGGAATTGGGATTTATGTGAGTGAATAGAAAACTATTATGTGGAAAAATATATGTATGTATGTATGTATGGCAACAGTGGCAAAAGGAAAAGTTAGTGGACTTCTTTTATAAGGTTACATTGTGCAGGGTATGGTAATATTAGGACAAGGTAGATGGGTAAGTCATGGATACTTTTTGTATTTCTGAACAACAACTGATAAATAGAAATATAGTTAAAAAGCTTGTAGAAAAAAAAAAACTAGTAGAAGGTTAAAATGGAATAAAATAAAATGTGCTTAACCCCTAATGAATGCAGACATGAAATAATAGAACAAAAACAACTGGTCAGGTTGAAAACAAAAGCATGTGGTAGACTTAAACTCAGCTATGTTAGTAATTACCTTTGATATGAGTAGACTAAACAATAATAGAGATAAAAATAAAGGACTGATCTTATTGTTTATAACAGAAACATGAAATATAAAGATCATTTAGTTTGGAAATAAAAAGAAAAAGATACCATGTAGATCTTAATCATAATAAAATTGGTGTGATTGGTTTTTTGTTTTGTTTTGCTTTGCTACATATACTGGTGATTGAACCACGGTGCCTTCACCCTGAGCTTCTCCACTCCAGTTTTTCTAATTGAGCTTCTCCACTCCAGTTCTTCTAAATTTTTTAAATTTTGGGACAGGATCTTAGTGAGTAGCTGAGTTGCCCAAGTTGAGCTTGAATTTACAATCCCTCTGCCTCAGCCTTCAGAGTGCAAGGATTATAGGCATGTGACACCATGCCTGAGTTGGTGTGATTAATATCAAACCAGGTAACTTCAAAATAAGGTGTATTAGCAGAAACAAAAAAACTTACTCTGTTTTCTAAGCCTGAGTATGTCATGTGACCTTTTGTTTTTGTTTAAAATGGAGTTATTTGAGCTATAATGATTGGCACTTTAGCTATATTCTTACTAGTCCTTCAACAGCCTTATAATTGTTATTTTGTATGGGTAAGAAACTGAGGCTCTGAGAAGCTAATAACATCTCTAAAGACACTGAGCTAGTTAAATGGCTAGGCTTGTGTTTGGGGCCAGTTGAACTTTGATTCAGGTTTGACTTTTTAAAGAACTGTATCTTGTTTCCTGCCAGTATACCTTCTTGTTGATACTGTATGTGTAAATTGTGTTTATATAAACACAGCTAACTGGAAAGGTGTCCTGAGCTCACCCTTTATTTCTCACCCTTTATTATTGAATAAATGAAGTAAAAAAGCCGTTTTGAATCCATCTATGTTTAGGTCATGAAAATAGCAGTATTAAAATGTCATTCTGGGGTGTGATTGAGAGTTTTCAATGTTGGCAGTGATTTTACAACTCACTAGTACATCTTATTTATTTTAGCAGAACCAGGGATTGAACTCAGGCCTTTGCGCTTGCCAGGGAAGTGCTTATTCTGCTGAGCCATCTTCCCGGCCCCTTCACTAATACATTTTAAAGAGACTCTTCTCAGATGTTCTGTCATTAACGGTAGCCCCAAATTTCCCTGAGTGTTAATCTGCTAGTATTTTGATTAAACTAAAAAAAAAGAAAAAGTTGACAACTATTGGCATATAATGTGATTTTGTTTTTTAAGTAAAACAATTATTCAGTTAAAAAAAAGAAAAAGTGGTTTAGATCATTGGAGTCTACTTTAAGAAAAGAAATACATTACCTTGCCTTCTGTGCTTCTTTAATAAATTGCCTATGACTTGTTATTTGCCTTTTAGATTTTTTTGACTGTAAATTATTTTTTTAGTCTTTATATCATTTGTATTGCTGGTAGGGTGAATACTTATGATAATAACATGGTAATTTATAGTAATGTTATAAAACAGCTAACTTAAGATTAGTTTCTGTTTATTATTTTTCTTATATGTTTTTACAAGTTCATGATTTCCTGGAATGCTGTGAAACCTGTATTTCAAGACTCTAGCATTTATGTGGTAAATGATAGACACTTAGTACATACTTTTAGTAGTTTTATTACTAGTTTTTCAGTTACTTTTCCTTTCAAATTTCATGTGAAAACTTGTGTGTAATGAAATTTCTAAGATATATTAAATGTTTGCTCCCTCTTGTGGATAGAAAGAAGAATGTTAGCTCTTAAAATGAATCTCTTATCTAGATCTTTGCTATCAAAAGATGTTCTATACACAATGTGTAAAAATTTGCCAAATTTTTCTTTTTGGAGGAATGTTAATAAAAATTCATCAATAAATATTCTGGTTTATATAAACTCATAAAACATCTAATGATTGTTAATGTATCTATTTTTGAATGTCTGGATAATATTTGTATGCACCAAATTGTGATGTTTCAGCCAACAATTGACTGCATATGTAATGGTGCTGACAAAGTTCCAGTAGAACTGGAAAATTCCTATTTTCTAGTGATAGTATAGCTATTATAACATTATAGTGCAGACTATACTTCTTGTTTGTGTTGATGTTAGTGTAAACAAACCTACCATGTTGCCAGTAGCATAAAAAGATAGGACATACAATGATGTGTGGTCCATAGTACTTGATGATATCATGGGCAACAATTTTACAGGTTTATGTATTTGCTATACTATTATTATTATTTTAGAATATATACTCCTACTTATACAATTACAACAGTATACCTTGTAAACACTGTCAACCATCAAACATCTTGTAATGATAGCATGTCTTGATTGCATCAAAAGGGCACATCATGTTCTATCTAGGTTTAAATCCATCTCATGGTATTGTACAGCAGCTCAGTTCTCAGAATATATCCTTGTTGTTAACAGAGTATAGGGGCCAGGGAGATGGCTTGGTAGAATAGGGCCTGAGTTTAATCTCCAGTTCCACAACAAACAAACAAACAAACACACCAGGGTATAGCTCTACTTACATAAAAATTTAGATAATACCTTTTGAATTCATCTCTTTCATTTTCCTTCATGAAATAACTTCAAATTCTAAAACTATGAAATATTTTTTGTTGGATAGTCTGTGACAGTATTGTTGAGTGTTTGACTTTCCAATAATGGGAAGTATTCCTTGTTTTGACAAAAGGAAAACTGCCTTAGTCATTTTGATAGCCCTCATGGTTTTTAAATTAGAATACCTAATCAGATTTTTAAAAAATACAAAATATTTTCAGTTGGTGATGCACACGTGTAATCCTAGTACTCTGGATGGCTACAGAAAGAAGATTAGGAGGAAACTTGGCCATGTAGATCCTATCTCAAAGCATGAAAAAGGGATAGGGAGGTAACTCAGTACAAGTGCCCAAGGTTAGGGCCTTTGTACATAACAACGATGACAAAACCAAAATATCCCTCCAGCCCATAGTACTTTTTTTTTTCTTCTATATTTAGGACAGGGTTTGCAGAGTCTCACTATGTAGATCGGACTACAGTGATTCTCCTGTTTTCAGCCCCCCAAGAGCTGGGATTATAGGTGTGTCACCACGCCCAGTCTCAATTGCTGTCTCAGTGAGCCTGGCAGGCGGGGCTGGCACCGCAGGCACCGCAGGGCACACCACGGCACACTACGCCACACCACGCCACACTGGGGATTGATTCTGGCCTCTGCACTCTGCCTAAGCAGGTGCTTTAGTCCGCTGAGCTATCAGGCTGGCCCCAACCCATAATGCTTTCATTTGCAACTATTAATATAAGGTGGAAGTGTATATAACTCAGTGGTAGGGTGCTTACTTAGCATGTATGAGGCCCTGGTTTGGATCTTTGGTACCTCTAAAGAAAAGGGAAAAAAAGAAGGGAAGAGAAAGAAAAATATTAATACTACTGATACTAGAAGCATTTATACTTCAGAAATGCTTTAACATGGAGAATAGATCTTTTTAACAAGGCAGAAAAATGTCATGAAGACCAGAAAAATGATTTTATATATGTAACTTTCTCTGCATTTTTTAAAAAGGAAAAGCTAGAAGTAATATGTAATTTTTCTTTTTGCACTAGAGATAAAGTCCCAGGGCCTTGTACTGAGCTATATTCCCAGCCCTTTTAAGTGTTTTTATTATTTTGAGGCAGAGTTTTGCTAATTTGTTAAATTATCCTGACTGGGTGGAACTTGTGATCCTTCTCACCCTCCTAGGGTTCTTAAATTACATAATGTGCCATCATGCCTGGCTCATACTAAATGAATTTATAAGAAAGAGTCCACCAAAAAATACAGTCTGGAAAAAAAGGGTTTATTTTTCAGGAAAAGAAAAATGTTTTTCAATAGATGGTATTACCCTTGTATGGGAAACAATAGAGGATGTTGAGTATTGCAAAAAACCCATGATACTGTTGGCTCTTAGAGAAGAAATTGAAAATTCACATGTAGCAATTTTAAGGGCCAAGTTACACAAGGAGTAGTTTGTCATACTAATAAATGTCTGGAAGCTATGGCCACCAGTTTGAGCACCTCTTGTCATTGTAGAGGCTAAAGGTAACTTGTATTAATCTCATGATGACTCAGTAAATTTAGTACTAAAATATTTGTACAATTTTTCTTTTCCCAAAATATGTTAACATTTTTTTTGGTGGACTTTGTATATGACAGAAGCTTACTATGCCTTTGAAAAATTAAATGTGGAATTACTGTATGATCTGAGTATATACCCAAAAGATTTAAAAGGAAGCATTTAAATAGATGTTTAGATTCTGGATATTCTTTCTGTATATATATATTGCTTTCCTAGATCTCTTCATTTTCTCGATTATTAGACATTGACTTTCTTTTGGAAGATATGTTAAAGTGGAACCAGTATTTTTTTTTTTTTTTTGGAACCAGTATTTTTAACCATTTTAGAGGAATTGTACTCTATATGCCAAAGATAGATAACATGCAATAAAAGTATAGTATGTAGATGTTGGACAAGGGCTACTTACTGGATAGGTGACTTATTTTTGAAAAATCAGTCTGTGTGCACATTTGAGATTCTTACCTCAGCAAAATCACAATTTGTCATTAACTAAAGCAAACAAAATCCCAAGGCTTTGAGTGTATAATATTCAGAGAACAAAGAACTCAATTCTTAGGAGTGCAATTTGATGAACTGGTACAAAATGAACATACTTGTGTAATTGACACTCAGGTTAATATATTAAGGGCATGCTTGCTTTAGCAGCACATACACTAAAATTGGGATGATACAGAGATTAGCATGGACCCTGCTCAGGGATGCAAATTTGTGAAACATTTCATGTTTTTAGACTCACATGTGTAAACATTGTGTTGTCTCCCTAGTGTAAGAAACTGAAAGAATAAATAAGGTCTGAAAGGTACAATAGATACTGTGAAAGAGAAAGAATCTGCTGAAAAGAAAAGAACAACTTGATGGGGGAAGGAGATAAGAAGGGAAAAATTTTATATATAAATTATATATAAAAATTTTATATATATATTATATATCTACATATATAGATACTTCTACTAATTTTTATGGGTTAATCGAAAGGAACCATTAATGCTAAATTATTTGATCAATTTTGGATACATATATCTGGTAATCTGAGCAAGATTACCCAGATTACTTTGAAGATAACAATATTTAACATAATAACCATTGTTAATTTTCTTTCAAAAAATAAGTAATAAGGGGTAAAAAGAGATTGTAAGGTAGACAGAAATAGAATACTATATGAAGACATAGAAAAAAACGATCATTTTCCACGCTGAGAGAAAGGCAGAAGTGCCTTCAGAAGAAAGACACTCTGCTCGCCACCTTGATCTTGGATTTATAGATTCCTGAATTATGAAAAATACATTTCTATTGTGTAAGCCAAGAACAACAATAACAAAAAGAAACAAAGAAAATGAAATAAGCAAAATCCAGCCTTTGCTTCTAGTCAGTATCCTGAGACCATTATGTAATGCTTTGACTTCTTTATTCTTTTACTTTTAAGAGGTAGGGTCTTTCTGTGTTAGCCCAGCTAACCCTAAACTTTTTCAGTGTTCTTGTGACTTAGCTTTCTCAACAGTTGGGACTATAGGTCCATTCCATTATATCCAACTTCCATTATTTTGACCTCTAACATCTGTCTGTCTGTATTACACTGGTTTAAAAAATTTACATGCCTAAAACTATATATTAGCCTTTTTATTGTGATAAAATAGCATTCATTGTTTTACCATTTTAAAAATACGAAGTAGTATTGAATAATGAAATGTGTTTAAATTTTAAAAAATTATAAAAATGATACATTGCTATTAATCATTCTCAAAATAGTGCCCCTTATATCAAACATGCTTAACCTAGTGTTCTTGTCACTTTTTAAAAATTATTTATTTATTTATTGTCACTTTCTGAAATAGTTTTAGAAGTCTTTTGTGTCTTTAATTCCACTGTCATGGCTCTTGTGATGTCTTAATTTGGTTCAAAATGTCTACATTCCATTGTGATTTTTATTTTTATTTTTTTGATACTAGGGATCAAACTCAGGACCTTGCACTTGATAGGCAGGACCTTATGCTACTGAGCTATCTTCCCGGCTCTCCATGGTGATTATGTGGAGAAAAGAGCCAGAAATCACATGGCACTGATCCAGTGAATAAGGCGGGGGGTGAGGTGGGGTGAGAAAACACGATGATATTTTTTACAAGCCCAAGCCTGCTCTTCCAGTGAATGTCACTAAGCAGCAACACTGAATTTTTGATCATACCTTACAAACACACTCATGAAGGAAGACTTCAAGAACTGCTTCAGAACGTGGCAAGAATGATGGGGTATGCATGTTCAAAGTGAGGGTGGGGCAGTATAATTTTGAGGACAATTAATGGCTATGTGTTTTTTTCTGTAATACATTTCTTAATTTAAACATTTATTGTATATTCTGATCATATTACTTGTAGTTCAGCAGTATTAGTACATGCGTATTGTACCCCTTCACCATCGTCTGCCGTCAGAAAACTGAACTCCGTATTGTAAACTTCCATTTCTCTTCTGTATATAGGAGTTTGACTACTTCTTATACTTCATACAAGTGGGATCATGGGATTCTTGTCCTTCTGTGTTTACCACATTTGAAGTAATATATTTTCAGGTACATCTGTGTTATCGCACGTATCAATTTCATACTTTTTTTAAGACTCAATAAAATCCTTTGGTATTTGTATGCAATAGTTTATTTCTTTGTTGGTGAACGTTTGTCTTGTTTATGTTTTTGCTATTATGGACAATGCCGTTGTGAGTACAGGTTAATAAATAAATGAATCTCGTAATGCTTTTGGGGTAAATACCCACAAAGTGAAGTTGCTAGATTATATGATTTTTCTTTTTTTCTGTATTTAGGACAGGGTCTACAGGGTCTTACTATGTAGATCGGACTCATGATGATCTGCCTGCCTGTGTTCAGCCTCCCAAATGCTGGGATTATAGGTGTGAACCACCAGGCCCAGTCTCAATCGCCATCTCTGTATGCCCCATGGGCGGGCCAGCATGGCACACCAGGGATCGAACCCCAGCTGCTGTGCTCTGCCTAAGCAGGCACTTAATCTGCTGAGCTATCAGGCTGGCCCATTCGTTTTAATTTTTTGAGGATATAGTGGGCTGTTGTCATATAATCCCATGATCTTATAAAATGTACTTAGTCTAGTTTTTTTAAAAGAGTAGCCTTTTCTGATTTAAGATAGGTTCTTGTTTTTATGACTTTTACTCCTTTTTTGCTTGGCCTTCTAGTACAGTGTTGAATGAAAGTGGTGACAGCAAAAATCTTTACCTTGTTCATATTCCTAAGGGAGAACATATTCAGTCTTTCATTATCAAATAAGGTATTAGCTATTGCTTTTCATATACATGTCCTTTATCCCATTAGGAAGTTGCCTTCTATTTTTAGTTGGCTGAGTATTCACTGGCTTGTGTTGGTTGGTATATAAACCTTCACACTCTGGAAGGGTGAGGCAGGAGGATCACAAGGTTCAAGTAGTTTGGGTAACTTAGTGACTTAGTGAGAGCCTGTCATAAAATAACAGAAAACAAAGTGCTGAGAGTTTAACTCGGTGCAGATGCACCAAGTTAAATTCCCAGTATTGTCAAAAGAAGAAAAGTTTTTGTCATGAATGTGTTAAATTTTATCAAATGCGTTTTTTCTTCTAGTTAGATAGTCATAGATTTTCTCTTTTGTCTTTTAATATATGAGTTAATGTCTACATGTTAAGTCAACTTTACATTACTAAGGAAACCTGGATTAGTCATGACTTATTATCCTGTGATATATTGCTTGATTTGATTTGCTAGTACAGTGTTAGGGGTTTTTGCATTTGTATATGTGAGGAAAATTGCCCTGAATCGGGAAAGATTCTTGGTTGCTCTCCTACCCCATGTCAATGAGATGAGCAAGGAGACAGTATATACAGTATACTGTTTTGGTGCAGTAGTTCTTGGTGCTGTACCTAGACCTTTTTTTTATACAGGGTCTTGCTACTCAGTTCAGGCTGGCCTTGAGCTCACAATGTAGCCCAGATTGGCCTTGAACTTGCAACAATCTTCTTTAGCTTCCTGAGTGCTGGCTGGGATTATAGGTATGTGTCACCATGCCTGGCATTGTACCAAGACTGTTTTGAGAGCAGTAATTCTATCTTTTTCTTGTTTACCTGCCACATTTTACATGAAATTTTTAGTGGCCATTTTTGTCCTGAAACTGTATAGGGAAGGAGTTTTTTAGAATTGTACACTATGAAATATGAACATCTTATTTGGCTATATTTCTTAACTCCTTTCCTCTTGATGTAAAGATTTTAGTATATGCAGTTTGCTTAATGCAGCCAATTGTGAGTTATATAGTATCACTTCATATATATTCTTTTTTTTTTTTTTTTTTTTTT
>NDGN011457225.1:0-28741 GCA_002564285.1 Tympanoctomys barrerae | reverse complement strand
GCGCTTGACTGGCAAACGCAAGGATCTGAGTTCAATCCCCGGTTCCGCCAAAAAAAAAAGAAAAAGAAAATTCAGACTAGAGCTTCTAATCCAAGTGAGCTAGAATGTATTTCCCAAGAGATAGTGTATTTTAGAGACTCAGTTCTATGAAACAGCCTGAAAAAACGTTTTGTCTCCTGTAGTGCTGTCCATAGATCTTGGGTAATGTCTACAAGATCAGTATAATTCTACATAGAACACATGTGTTTATAAGGTCCAAGGATTTTTATGGATCAAATGGGAGACTATTGAAAGGTGAGGGGGGTTGAAGACACAGATGAAGGGTTTTCTGTGCTTGAATACAGTTGTTCTATTTTAAGTGTAATTGTATTGTCTAGTTTTGTAAGAACTGTCTAACTTCTGAACTAGAACTTTGGAAAGTGGCTAAAACTGCGATCTTGATGTTCTTTTCTTTCCACTGTAATCCATGACTTGATCTTGATATATAGGCCAAGAAAGTGGCTTTCTGTTGTCCATGATTGCCGTGTGCCCGTGCCAGCTATCCTGGGTAAGGTAAAAAAGCCTGTACCCTACCTTGAGTATTTTCTAACCAAAAATATCAAACAGCCTCCTTCAGGAGCCTCCTCTCATTTGTAATCTCCCTTGTGGCTATAACTGTACCCTTTTAGTCCATGTTAAACAAACTTTGCCCCATTTTTCCTCTTTAGGTAGAAAAGAATTGATGACTGATTTCCTTAAAATAATAACAAATCATAAACTTAGTGACCATTATTACTTTGACCTTTTTGGGGATGAGTTTAATTCCAATTCTATCTACTTTTATATTCTTTTCTATTCCTTTAATTATTCCTTTTGCTTCCTTTGGCCCTGATCTTCTCATTGACCTTGAATTCTGGCACACTTAACTCATGGTAGTCTTACTGTCTCTCTTGGAGGCAATTGCTAAGCTCAACAGAGCATAGTCTGACTGTACAGGGCACCTATGAACAGAAATAGTCTAATGGGCTGTTAAATTTTGGCCAGTCTTGGTTGTTAGGAGTTCAAGAGTTTCATGAGACTAAAGACATTGGATAAGTGGAGTTGTACTGTCTTGGCCAGTACTATATTGGTCTCAATTAGGTACTTTCAGTGGAAGAGACAAGATGGTAGGCTGAGTCAGACCCAAATGCCCTTTACCTTATTGTATGCCAAGAGAACCCAAACTCCACACACCAACCTCACTTAAGGCAGGCTGGAATAGGAGAGAGTCAGCAAGCTTCCATTTCTCTAAGCATTGTGGAAAACAGAAAATAGCACACAATGCCGTCTTTGCCTTCAGTAAACTTGAAATTGGGAGGAGATAATTACTCCATGTTTCTGGTGATACATGGAGTATTCCAAGAGATCAGATTAAGAGTCAGCTGTCAAGTTGTTCCAGAGCCCAAGGGTATAGATGGAAGTAGGGGTTATGAAGAGAAGCCAGAAGCCAAAGTCAAGTAGAACCCTTAGATGAGAAACAGGGGGCTGGCATCAGCAGAGAGTGAGAATAACTGTTATGGTTTGTATCTAGTTGTCCCCTGAAAGCCTCATGCAGTTGTGGGGCGGGGACTTGTAGAGTTTGACACTAACTCATGATCCACTTGGATTATGGGTTTTAGTACTGCTGGGATTGTGGGTGTGAGTACTACACCCAGCCTTGGGGCAGATAGTCTGAATATAACATAAGAGAGGCAAAAAGACAGACCTCCTCTCTGTTGCCATCATTGTTGCTACTCCTCCATCTTGCTGTCTTGTTCTTTGCTGCCACCATGAGCTGCTGCTCTCTGCCATGTGCCCCTCTGCCTTGGAGCCAGCTGATTATGGACTGAGATATCCAGTAACTATAAGCTAAATAAGCCTTTCCTTCCTTCATTTTGGGTGTCGGGTATTTGTCCCAGAAAGGAGAGAAGAGTAACTGGGACCATAACTTAGAGGGGTTGCAGAATGAGGCAGTCAGTTTGGCTGGAGGAAAGTACTGGTGTCTGGGGAGGGTCAGGTGAACATCTGGCAGAGCCAAGCAGGAAAGCTGCTAGACTGAAGTGCTGTTCTTACATTGATATGAAGGAGCTTATTAGGAGGTCTCCCAGACCCCCATGTAAGCTGCATCCTGTGATGAGAGATCTGGGCCTGTTTTCTGCAGGGCCAGCTTATGGGTGCATATGACCATCTCTGGAGCTTATTCTTTGGTGTTTGGGAGCTCATTAAAGGCACAGGTACACCAGTGCCTTCTGGAGACTGAAAAGAGGAAAAAGATGAGAGGGAGTAGAAACCTCAGTAAAATTTGCCTGTGGATCCAAAATTCAAAGAAGACCTGTGGTGGCCTTGAGGTTTCCCCTGGGGGTAAGCACATTGGCCTGTTAAGTCTAGGCAGCCATCATTTCTTCTCAGGCCCCTTGTCAGCCCTAGTGCCTGAAATTAAATTATGGTGGAAGAATTTAATGAGCCATTATTCTGGGTGGTGCCTTTGTTTCTTAAGCTGTCTATAATTAATGTTGTTTGCAATGAAGTTTCTTAATAAGTGCTAAAAAACAAACAATATATTTTCAAAAATTTTATTAATAGAGGCTCCAAAGTGATTCCAACCAACGCCCTTATTATTGTGAACTTGAGCTCTAAACTAACTACAGCCCCTCAGGTGCCTTTGCTTCGGCATCTTGTTTCACCATCTAGTTGCTTCTGTCTTCTTACTCAGAAATGATTGTTGATTTTGATGTGTATCTTGAATTTAATGTGAAAAGCTATTAAAATATGTTTTTGAATCTTGGTATTTGCTTCCAGGATAATGCATTAGCAAAGGTTATTTCTGGCAAGAAACTGCCCCCTCACATTACTGTGGATGAGGCTCTGTTGCAGCTATTTTGGGCCCCAGGCTACAGTGTGTTGCCCTCCAAGCTACATCGTGTGGTTGTTTCAAACTCATTGCTCTGAGTTTCTGAACAAAAATGGACTGACTCAGACCCCCCTCAGTGGAATGGAATTTTGGTAGATGAGAAGATGGTATTGAAGTCTACTTTTATAATCTTCATAAGGAGTTTAATGATTGGAATACATGGGATGAAATAAAGTCTTAAGAAATTTGATTGGAATAGAAGACAGAAGAAGATAAATAAATAGTTAACATTGACAGTAGCAACCCATAGATGGCGTATTTGGGAATTCTGGTCTGCCCAACCTGCCATGTCTCTAGCACATAGCATCCTGGGAAAGGGCAAGGATGTGCTGTTCCAGGCAGGGTGGAACAAGGTTTTGATCTCACTAAGGGTAAAGTAGCACCTCTGAAGCACATGGTCCTTATCCCCAGAAATGAAAGTGGGTAACCCTGGTCTGAGACCCCAGCATCATGGGGCAAGTTTGGAAGAGCTCCTCGTACCCTACGATGGCTGCCTCACGGGCAGAGTAGAAGACAATCAGTACCTGTCCTAGCAAAAAGAAAAAGGGCCCCACCAAATGCTGTTGGTTTCCCAGTGAAATTCTTGTGCTGCCCAGAACTATACTGAAACACTGCCCATGTTGCATCCCTCCCTTACCCTCTGTTAACTGCCAAAGTGGATCAAAGCCCAGTGGGCGCGGCATGGCAGAGAGGTGTGCGTGCCCTGCTGTGGCCGGACAAAAGTCTGCATTCCCCTCGGACCCACCTTTGGGAGGATTTCAAGTGTGACCTTTTCTACTAAGTGTTCAGCAGTATGACCTGGTGGACAGCCAGATGGCATTTCAGAGGGATGGGTTTATTAGAACATATAATGTAGCTGCTGTCTTTAGAAGGTTAATGACCTAGATGCTTTTGGAGCCCTGTTCGTGCCACTAAAACGCGGTTCTGTTTTCACCCCATCTAACTTCATGCCATCATTTATAAATATTTGCTAAACAATTCATATAAAATCAGCGAAATCTTTTTTTAAAATGTGTTTAATGTTTGTATTTACATTTCTT
The DNA here is from genome assembly GCA_002564285.1 of Tympanoctomys barrerae. NCBI lineage: Eukaryota > Metazoa > Chordata > Mammalia > Rodentia > Octodontidae > Tympanoctomys > Tympanoctomys barrerae. The sequence goes on along the minus strand of NDGN011457225.1, from coordinate 24,793 downwards.
TTGGATAAAAAGAGTAACACCTTTGTCAATATGCTTCTAAGAAGTTAAATCTGTGGCTGTCCTACAGATATTGAGTGAGGCTGTGTCAAGGAGTTATTCAGTTCAGGAGTGACAGAAGCAGTAGGTGGTGACACTGCCGTGAAGGACAACTGAAGGAACAGGTCACACAGCCACTCAGGAAGGAGTGTGAGGTTGAGCTGGCTGGAGAGCTAGAGCACCAGTTAGTTCTGCATCAGACTATAATGCGAGGCAGAAATCACCTGCATCTTCTTAGGACAGAGTGGACATTAACTTGCAAAGTCTGAACCTTTCATCAGTGGTAAGAAGCTGGTCAAGCCCCGACGCGTTCCCCTGGATAACGAACTAATCCCTGCTGAGCTGTTGAGGAACGCTCTGGAGCAACGCTGAAAGAACATACTTTCCTCCTTTTACCTGATTTCTAAGTTTTGGGTAATTTTTCTTAACCTCTTACTATAAAATAAGGTGAGCTTCCATTGATAGGAAGAACAGTGAAATTTACATAGAAGACAGAGGATAGAAAGGAGAGTTGCTGGGCGCTGGATGAATTAATGTGCAGGCCAGTCCACTTGAGAATGATTAGGCTGGTAAATTTTACATATGTTGTCACAACTGAAAAGAAAATTAAGAACAAGCTGACACTTAGGTTTATGAAAAAAGTTAATAAGTCATCATTCTCCTGAGAGGGCTTAATTACCCTCTATTTGTATGAACTCACTTTTTCTTGTTTACAAAAACGTAAGTAGAATTTTCTAAAAATAGAATTATTTTAATTCTTTATTCCGTGACAGTAGTTCTTTTCCCTTAATGACACATTACAAACTGTTTTCTGGCTTTATCTGTTGATCTAGTCCAGTCCTGAATGCCAGCTTACAGATTAGACATGTAATTTATTCAGCTACTCCATGGATGAAAATTCAGGTTGTTTTCAGATTTCTGATGGGTTGGGTTTTTTTTTTCTTTCCAGTTTTGTTTCTGTTTTCATTTTTCCAGTGCAATTGTGATTTAAACAAAATGGTTTCAATGCAGGCGTGTGAGGCGGAAGGCCAGTATCTCAGGGATGAAACGGAGGAGGGACACACGGCTCTGAGAATCGTTCAGTTGGGGAACCAGGTTGGATTTCCTGGCCAGTTGAAACTGTTGGTGTCTGAGGGCAAAAGTGGCTGCTGCTACTAATTTATTGAGAGAGGGGACAGAAAAACAGCAGAATCTGTGAGGGGAGGCGAGCAGAGAAGCTGAGAGGTGAGAGCCGCTTTGGAAGAGGCTCTGTCGGAGGCCCAGGGTGTTGCCTGCAGTCACAGGGATCCCGGTGGGAGATGCCTTGAGCCAAGGCCTCCCTGAAGCTCTGAGAGTGGCTGAGGGCTGCTCTGAAGAAGGAGATGGCTGTGAAGGAGCTGTACACATTTAGGACCCTGAGACTGAGCCTCACTGGTGGAGTGCAGAAGAAGGAAGAGCCTGGAATTATGTCACCCCACTCCAAGCCTAGGAAACTTCCTAATAGCAAGTTTAGCTCTGCGGGCTTTCCCTCCCACTGCGTGTTGGGCCTGCCTTACAAGGATGCCTGCCTTTTATATGTTGATTTCCTTGTTGTCTAAACCACGAGAAATAATGGTACAGTCTAGTAAACCAGCTTGGGCCACCACTGCTTTGAACTTAGGAGGAAGGCAAGTCAGATCCAGTGGGGCATCTCAGCAATATTACAGAGCAGTGCTACATTTTTAAGGCTATGCTGGGTTCCTAAAAGCTGGGATTTAATAAGGAGAGTGCATGTCACTTGCACGAAGCCACATGAACCAGGGAGTGCTGGACAGAGGTGCCGTGAGGAAGCAGTAGACTCAAAGAATTTCTGAGACATCCAGTTGTGTGCTTTAAAACTCTCACTGCTGACCTCTGTTGCCACCAGATGTTTGTGTAAAAGATCTATGAATTCCCAAGTTCAATCCCTGGTACTTCAAAAAAACAAAACAAAACAAAAAGATCTATGAATTTTTATACCAAGATGAGGTGGTGGGAGGTAAGAATAAAGGGAATGATTAGTGATTCAAATGCGTTGTTTGGCCGCTTCTCAGGGCTGTGAGAAGTACCTGTTTGTAAGAGCAACTGAGTCATCAGCGTGGCTGATGTCACAGTGTGAAATCAGTGGGAACCTGCCACACCGGAGGCAGGGTTCAATTTTATAAACTATGCCTTGCGTTCTATTAGATGATTATGGTTGGAAGTTCTGAAGAAAACAGTAAAGATGACAGCTCTTGCCCATCAAGTACCTTATCAACTGGGGAGGAAAAAATGACATATGTATGTAGCAAATTGCTGAAGAAAACTCTAATGCACTCTCTGCTCTAATAAGCTCTAATGAGTATCCCCAGGATCACTTCTGGTTGCTGAAAGAATCGAGATCAACACGAGACTAGTCCCTCCTGGGGCACCCCGCATGGCCCACTTGGTAAGGAAGAAGCAGGTGTGAGAACCGTGGGGGCAGCAGGAGGTGCTGGCAGGTGACAGGAGGCGGCAGGTGGCAAACAAGCTGTTTTCCAGAGAATAGGATCATAGTAGTATTTATAGGGTGGTCAGTCTCAGGCCTGATGGAGTCTGGCCATAATCTTGAGTTACTTAATTATAAATTGCAAAAAACAACTCCTATCTGTGGCGTGTTGAGCTAAGCAAAGACCAATGAGTCTGAGTGGAAAGTTCATTTGGAGCTGCTTTGTCACCTTGACTACCTTGGTAGCTTGCACCCAGCCCAACCAAATGTTTTTCCTACCATGTTACAGGAATAACAAAAAAATAATACTGGATTCTTCACCCAGGGCCCTTAATTTTAGGAGAGTCACCTAACCTTGGCAATAGACAAGTTAAGGTTGGAAGTTCCCAGCTTTCTCTATTGTTTTCTAGTTATTTGACCGGGAAAAAAAAAAAAATCTTTCCTATCAAGGGATCTCTTTAGATTTTATTTATGGAGGAGTTGTCATGACCTTTTTGGGTCTTGTCTAGACATGCAGACCAGGCCCAAGACCTGCTTGTTTGTCTCATCTCTGAGTACCATGACTGCATGACATAGAAAGAGACGACACCAAAATCCAGGCGCAACTGTCTCAATTACTCTTCTCTCGTTGCTGGGACAAATACCCAACACCCAGAAATGAGGAAGGAAATGTTTATTTTGCTCACAGTTTATGGAGGTTCCAGTCCATAGAAGACTGGCTCCAAGGCAGACTGGAACATGGCGGAGGGCAGCAGCTCATGGTGGCAGAAGGCAGCAAAACAGCAAGAGCAAATGGGAGGAATAGCAGCTGCAGCAATGGCTACAGAGAGCAAGTCTTTCCCCTCCTTATCTGCCCCAGGCTGGGTGTAGCACTCAGACCCATAATCCCAGCAGTCCTCAGACCCATAATCCCAGTGGATCACGAGTGAATCACAAACTTTAGAAGTCTGCCCCAAGACTGCATGAGGCTTTGGGGGGACACCTAGACCCAAACTATAATAACAAAGCATCCTCTTTTGCATGAATGGAGGTCGTGAATGAGTTTTATGTTAGAATTGACCCCTTTTCTTCCCTCTTTGCTTATTTGTGTTTTCCTCCCTGTATAATGTATAAATAATTAGCATATGCTGTTTGCTGCACAAAGAAAATTTGCTGTCTGATTTTTTTCTGTTAGCTATGAAAAAAGTATTTCCAGAGTATGAAAAAATAGCTTTTGGAAATTTCAGCTACTGCTTTTGGAACAGTGGGAATTTATTACTCAATTCAGTAACAATCTTGGCCCACAGCAAGGAGCTATGTGGGCAGGCAGTGGGCACCTCTCCTAATGGCCCTGCCAGGGACACCTTTGTTCATATCTGAGCCAGCCTGAACTCGGCATATCTTTCCATCAGAGACTGGTTACCTCTGAATCTTAGACATACCACAGAAGCCATTGAGACCCAGCCAGTGGATTTTACTTGTATGAGATATTTCATAGCTCCCAAGGGGAGGGAGGAGAGAGAGAAAGCAGAGCCCAACAATAAATAGCTCTTTGTATCAGTCCCCTCCTCTAGCTCCAAACCACTGAGCTCATAGTGAGTGGCCTGCGTTCAGTAGAAGACAGCTCTTCCCAGTGGCTTGGGAGACCGTAACCAGATGTGGCTTGTCTTTCCACAGTGTGTGGCTGTGACCTGGCCCAAGGGGGTTTCTTCATAAAGAACGGGGAGTATCTCTGCACCCTGGACTACCAGCGGATGTACGGGACCCGCTGCCATGGCTGTGGGGAGTTCGTGGAGGGGGAGGTGGTGACTGCCCTGGGCAAGACCTACCATCCCAACTGCTTCGCTTGTACGATCTGCAAGTAAGTGACCGTCTCTCCCAAGCCTGGGGCTTCCTCCAACAGGAAAATGCTGGCTTCTCTGTGAATGCTTTGGATGTCCTCCTTTGGTCTATGTGGAATTTATTCTTCAAACACCCTTTTTCTCTTTTGCCTCTTCCTGCAGAGCTTTCAATCTTAGTCAAAGTGTAGGTTAGTCAGGAAACGTGATACGTGATGTCCTCTACAAGGTGACATGGCTCATTTCAAGGGACCTCAAACCAAGTCTGGAGACAGAGCAAGCTTCAGAGCATTTTGAATAATAAATCATTGGTGGTGGATTGGACAGCCACTCGAAGCACATGTGGAAGTAAAGTTCTTATGTATGTGACATGTGCATTTAAAAATCATCTCTTTTTTCTATGTCATAGGGGTTGGCAAATGATGGCCCACAGACCAAAGGAGGCCCCAGACCTACTTTTGTGATAAAGCCTTAGGGGCCCGCAGCCACACCCATCTGTCTGAATTCCGTGCAGGGCTGCTGTGGAAGCCGCAGTGGCAGAGCTGAGAAGTGGGGATGGCCCGTAGGGTTCTCCAAGTCTGAGAAGATACTTACAGTGGGTCTTGGGGTGGAGTGGGGGGTTGTTGTCGCTGTTTAGGTGCCTGTCACCTGCCAATGTTAAATCTCAGCTGTATAAATGGACCTGATTGAAATGATCAGTCTAAGAGAAAAACTATGTGAAGCATGAGTGGGAAGCTGTGGTGTTGTGTTCTGGTGCTGCACGTTACGAAACCGAAGGGTGTGCGCCTCTGACTAGGAGACTTGCCAGCGAGGCTCAGCTCCTTAACGGACCGGCTCTAGCCACTGTCCCGTGCCCTCCGTACTGGGGACCCGATCCATCTTGCTATGCCTGGGCCCAGAGCTACCCTTCAGAAGGAGATGCCTTGCTAGGCAGTGTTTCTTGTTTCTAAGCCACAAAGATGCACTTAGTCATCTAGAAGGGTAGGTTGAATTTTATACAACTAATAACAACACTGATAAAAAGTCCTAAGTCAGAGGAAGTATTTTCATAAGGTCATTTTTTAATGAATCAGTACGTGCTTACTCACATTCCTGATGTGGCATCGGCGCACGTACACAGCACACCCAAACTCCTTTCCACCCCCTTTCTTCCCTTCTCTTCCATCTGTTGATCCCCTCGTCCCTTGAGAAAGCCTGACCTCGATGCTTCCTACTAGCTCTCATTTAGTTATTACAGTTATTCTGGGTGTCTCATATAAAAGCGATATTTGAGCTTGTGGGCCTGATTTATTTCACTTGACCTCAAGAATGCCCCCATTTTTCTCCACATGACTCAAGTTTATCTTTCTTTATGGCAGAGTAGTACTCCTCTGTGCTTTTAATAAAGATTAGCCCATGTCTGAATCACTGCTTTTGAAATAGTAATTTTAAAAATTTGAGCTTCACAAGCAGAGTATGAAGCTAGCTACCCTTAGGTAGCCAAAGTGAAGGTCCCCCCACCATCTCCTTTTTAAGGTTTCGATGTGCAAATGCCAAGGAGATCCAAATCTGGTTCCACTTCCTGGACTGAATGGAAGCCTTTGTTACTGAGATTTGCCAAGCCAAAGCCACCTGCTATCAAAAAGGAAGCATGGGAGGAGGGATGCTATGGTCCAGCACTCCCCAAGGCTGCCTGATTGCTGAACCGTCCTAGGGCTGGTGAGCCTGTGGTCCCTTTAAAAATGTCCCAAGTCCATTCTGATTTCTGGAGGGTTCCCAACTGTGGTGTTACTCGGCCCAGTTGGAAGATGCTGGTCCAGGTAGACTCTGAGAGCCATCTGTTCTGACCCCGAGAAAACATTGCTAAAGTCAGTGTGACAATGGGCAAATGTAGCTGGCAAGAACCTGTCCCTGGACGTTGAGCCCTCATGGGTGCTCAGCATGGCTACAGGTTGAGCACCGCTTATTTGAAATGCTCAGGAACAGAAGTGTCCTAGATTTCATATTTTTCCAGGTTTGGGAATATTTACATATGCATAATGAGGTGTCTTGGGAGAGAGGACCCAAGTCTAGATACAAAACTGATTTTCTCACATACAGCATATCTTACAGATTGAAGGTAATAATATGCAGTATTTTTTAATGCGCCGGCATTTTGCCTGTGACCCATCACATGAGGTCAGGTGTGGAATTTTCCACAATGGCATTACATTAGCATTCAAAACATTTCAGAATTTGGAGCATTTTGAATTTTTGGATTAAGATTGCTCAGCCAGTACTATTCAGTGGCAGCTGCTGCTTCCAAATGATGATAACACTATCTAAATTGGGACCTTCTTTATGGTTTACTAATTGCATTCACATAGAATTTCATTTAACGCCCTTAGCAATTCTGTGAATTCAGTCTAGAATTACTAACTCTATTTATGAGCATCTCAGAGTATAAGACTTATGCAGGTTAATCTTGGAAGGCTGAGATTTGAACTCCGGCTTTCTGAATCTAAATTCACTTCTATTACAAACATTCATCCATACAGAAAGCAAACTGTAAGGGCAGAGGATACGGAGTGCAGGAGGGGAAAACTGAGAAGGCCCTTTATAAAGTGGCAAAATTCTAGCTTCAGAGGGCCTGGCCCCGTGTTGAACCCTAGACTCCAGCTTGTGCTGTGGGGGCTTTGTGTATAATATGAGCATAGATCCTAAGTGTTCCTAAATTCAGGCAAGTTAAGTGAGGCACCTGGGGTGCAGCTTGTATAGGGGTGCTCACTGTGATGTCACTCAAGGGCCCGACAGCCCAGCAGTGAGTGCTTCTGTGTTGGACCCCGCATCCCCCTCTGGCCTCAGCCAGACCTTGGCCTGATCAGGGCCAGAGAGCCTGTGCTTGTTTCTGTGATGGGCCAGTAACTCTGGCACCCCTTACAGAGTGGCTTCCAGGCTTGTTTTGTTTTAACTAATGATCATAAAAGGACTAGCCCACTGACACCCCCAGAAAGTAATTGATGTTGATTATTAAAGACAGGGCAGGTTCCCGTCAGGAAACACCATCTTCCCCTTGCTCAGTGCAGGCAAGTCACTCACCCTCTCTGGGCCTTGCCTGGAGCGGCACTTCTCCTTAGAACTTTTAACATTTGGCGGTCCTGTGGTACGTCAGTTCATGACCGTACTTCTTTCCGCGATCTGGCCACAAACCAAATTGGACAAGAACTAAATCAAAGAATTTGGTCTGCAACCAGAATTCTAGGAAGAATTAAATTCATGAAGCAAGGTGCCCCTGTCTAAGAATATGCAAACCTCTGCACAGTAGCAAGGAGCACATTTCATTAATGCTTAATTGGTTTTTTTTTTCCTTTTCCATTTTATTTTTTTATAATTTTTTAACCAATTTTGCATGCTTATGCCTGGGCACTTGAATAACTAATTTAAATATAACCTTATGCAATATAACAACCATTATTGAATTCATGTCATTTTGCTTAGTAAAATTCTGTATTGCTTCCAAATTATAATGCTATCTAAATTGGACCTTCTTTATGCTTTATTAATTGTATTTGCGTATAATTTTATTTAACATTTTCAGCAATTCTGTGAAGTAAGTCTAGAATTACTATTTATGAGCATCTCAGAGTATAAGACTTATGCAGGTTAATCTTGGAAGGCTGAGATTTGAACTCTGGGCTTCTGAATCTAAATTCACTTAATCTAATTCATTCTTTCTACTATGTTTAATTCTCTTTAAAAATATTATCGTGCACATGTATTGCAATACAGTTGTTAGTTCCCTGAAGGGTTAAAGGAAAATAGCGGCTGCAAAAGAGAAAAACAATGGCAGAAAGCTCGGGCCTGCTGGGGAGCGATGGCCTCTGACTCAGGTTTGTGACGTCTGGCTCTTTCACATTTCCTAACTGACCACCTCAGACCTTGAACACACCCACTGATGAGGGTCACCAGCAGGTTGGCCGGTGGCAAGTCAGCAGGCCTGGAAACTGCCATAACTGTTAATGAATGACTTGGGTTTCTAAAGGCTGTCCATCCGGGGACCTGAGAGGAGAAACTGTTAGCTTGCCTGCAGGATGGAATATTTTTGTAGGATGTGCTGCTGTTGATCCATGTCCAGGTAATAGGAAATTACCTTTCTGAAAAACAGCTGCTACTAATTCTTAAACCGATCTTTGTGTAGCCTGTGCCCTTTTTCTCAGCGCGTAAGGGGCAGGGTCTCCGACACGGCAGCTTTCAGATGTCCAGAAAGGACAGAGTCTAGCTCAGCACAGCCGTCATAGAACTCTAGGTGTGGTCCCAGGGAGCTGGAAGGGTTCCTGATGGCCAGCAACCAGTGGGGTGCAGCCTCAGCTTCGCTTGGCATTTAAAATGTTTCTCTACAAAGATTTTCTACTCAGAAATTTACTGTTCTTCAAGCCCTGATGGGTGATTTGTTGGGACACCACTTCACTAGCAATTGGACATAAATCATTCTGTTTAATTGTTAAGTGGCTATAGAAGCCATGCATTCTTTTTCTCATGCTAAGGTGTGTTTGTTTGTTTATTTGGACCATGGCCAGCTGGCTCGCTTGGCCATAGCTGCGTTTCAGCCATCTCAGCTGGTGCTCCTCTAAGAAATAAATTTGTCCCTGAGGGCAGCAAGCAGAAAGAATAAGGAAAAGAAATGAAGTTGCTGGAATAACCTGGAAGGGGTGTGTTTCTATCTCCAGGCGCCCGTTTCCCCCCGGAGACCGCGTCACATTCAATGGGAGAGACTGCCTGTGTCAGCTCTGCGCCCAGCCGATGTCTTGCAGCCCTAAAGAAGCCTCCTGCTCCAGCAGTAAGTGCCTGTGACGCGCCCACGTGACATGAATGCTCTTGTAGCTCCCAGGTCGCGCCCTCTTCCGGGTCCTTCCCTTTGTGAGAAGCCCAGTTAGCTAGAACCAAGACAGGTCCCATCCAGGGCTTGTTCCTTCATCAAATGTGATGGCTGGTGAATCCATACAAGGAGAAGCATCTTCCTTATGTCACAGAGTGGGACATCAACCTGTCCATTTTGACAGTGGTGAAAAAATAATTGTAAGACTTTCAAGTACAAATGACCTTCTCCATCGTGGAGGTTGAGATGTGAAAATGCTCGGCAGGGATGTGATTGGTCATTTTCAGGGTTAAAATAGATGTCTGCTTCTCAGAGGTGCAGAGCGGGTGATTTCTACTAAGGCTTAAATAAATACCTTATTGAATAACTCACCTGGGTGAGTCTGATGTTTATTCATTTAACAGTTTGTTAAGATGAGGAACAATGTCCTCATCTACTGTGAGTTTTAGAGGTGGGGATCAACCCATGAGCAGATAGACCTCTCCCATCCTCAAGAAGCTTTCTAGGGGCCAGAGAGGGCTCAGTAGAATAAGCGCCTGCCTGGCAAGTGCAGGGTCCTGAGTTCAATTCCTAGTACAAAAAAAAAAAAAAAGGAGGAGGAGGACGAGGGAAGAGGGAAGAGGGAGAGGGAAGAGGAAGAGGAAGAGGAAGAAGCAGCAGCAGCAGCAGCAGCTTTCTAGTGAAAAAAAAATGTGGACAACTAAGAAGAGATTTGAAAAAGTGGAGACAGACTGCACATGCACCAGGGAATTGCAGTTATTTATGTTACAAGACTTTTTCCTCTGTGTCTCCAAACAGAAGCCAATTGTCTTCTCTTCTAAGAAAGACATGGAAATAACATGTTGTAGATCAGTTGACCGCTTTTATAAGTCTGTGCATTCTGAACTCCAGGAACCAAGTTAGGAAGTTCGCCTCATCTCTTTCCTGGGGCTTCTGGAGTTGGAGCTGAGGCTGACCTTGGTTTCTGTAGAGTTTGCCAGTTTGTGGAAGACAAGTGAATTTCCTTTAGGTTCTGTGAGGCTTAATGCCTAAGAATGGGCTAAGTCATTTCTCTTCCAGAAGCGTTCAGTGCACCTTATAGCAGTGATTCCAGATCTTCCCATTAAAGTGGAAGCCTTATGCTTATGAAAAATAAGAATGTTATACGTGAAGTATTTGCATAGAAATTGATTTTGGCCACTGGGGGGGGAGGAAGAAAGAAATATACTTTAGTACCTCTTTCGGCACACCTGACAGGATCCTAAGGCTCTGTGTGACCTACTAGTAAGTGATAGCAGCCTAAGCAGGACAAGTACTGTGACCCTAGGTCCCAAGTGCTTCATGGTGCTCATTACACCTCAAGCACCAGAGTCACATTTAGCCCCAGGTTGCTGGAAGGTGACATGGGGTGGGAATAGGCATCCCATCCCTGGGAGGGTTTTCTCTGAAAGCGCATTACCAAAAATTATGGAAGAGTCTTCAGTCTAGCTGAGAAAAACAGAGATTTCTGAGCACTAGGATATAGTGACAGCCTTATCCCAGGAATGACTGTGTCCCCAAGTTGTTCAAAGTTCTTCAGTGCAGCTATTGGCTGAGAGGTGGGGAGTGATGCCCACCCAGTACTCAGGGTACAGCATCTGTGAGTAAGCAGGTAGGTTGTAGGTCTTTTGAGTCCTGGATTTTTGCTACTTTGTTTCATCTAATGCGCCTCATTGCTTGGCTTAGGAAATAGAAGCATATCCTTTTAAAGGCTTCCAGACCTCTCTGGCCATACAGTTTGGGGACTGTGTTTCCTCCTGATAGTGCCACCAAAATGATGGTTCTAAGAGTAAAACTTGTTGGCTTTGAGCCAGCCCTGGTATGACACACCTGCCATCCTCGTACTTGGGAAGCCAAGGCAGGAGGCTTACCACAATCTCGAGTCTAAGTTGAGCTATGTAGTGAGTTTGGGGCCAGCCTGAGTGAGCCTTGCCTAGAAAAAGTAAAGAGAAAAATTGGCTTCATCTACATTTTCTAATTTTATGCAACATACATATTATACACATTTAAAAAATGAACACTAAATCAAAAATATAATCAAGATTAGGGCCACTGCATTTTTAGCACATGTAGCAGTTAATGCTTATGTACAAATTGTTGGGCCAAGCCATATTTTCTCTTTGCTTCCAATAATTGAGACCTCATTTCTATGCAACTGATTCGGTCAGAACATTTTATTTTTAAGAAGTGCCCATCTATTTAGGCAAGTGTTCAAAACCATTTATAGGATATGTGGGTGTCTATGAAAAAGAGAGCTTTTATATATGGATACACATATGCAGAATACCCCAACTAGACAGGCGCAGAAATACTAGAGCAATGGGGATTTTCAGCAAGTGACTGAAATTTCACTGGAGCGCAATTAGGAAACAATTTGGTTGTTATTTGCTTTGCTCGAAGAATTGCCCTATACTTCAAAACTACCCTGGTATGTCTTCAATTCCATATTTTGTTCAGTTGTTTGTTTGTTTTGGTTTTGGTTTTGATGTTTTGGCTTGGCAAGAGCTTCCTAAATAGAAGCAGAAAATGATCTTAAGTGAGAAATTTCTCTTTAATGATGTTCATGCTGCCCAAGGAATATCTCTAAGAGCAGGGTCTCCTATTTTCCCTTTAAAATATTCTTTCCAGAAATGAATTTTCTCTTCTGAACAATAGCTTTATTTTATATTTGGTATCTAGCTCTCCATAGAAGAGGGAGAGGAGCAGGGGCAGTGAGAACAGAAGCTGAGTCCCAAACATCATGAAAATATGCAGAAGACGCTTTCCCTTTGAGCTTGCTGAATCAAGGCGTGGTGTTCCTAGTTCTCCTGCTCAGTGGCTACGCTGTCTGTGTTACCCCACTTCAGGAGACCTCTGCTCAGTACCTCCATGCCCCTACCCAAACTCCCCTAGTCTGTGCCTCTGCTTTCTTCATGAAGTGTACGTGTAGTACTTAATGGTAGGCCAGGCACTGTTTACCTCAGTAACCCATTCAATTCCCACAATAACCCTCTGGTTGGTACTAACACTGTCCCTTTTTCACAAATGAAAGTGAAGTAATTTGCTCAGGGTCACACAGGCCCACCAACAGGGGCACCAGAGTTCATCCCTCTCTCCCTTACGTATTTATTTTACCATGCATGCTACACCTCACGTCTGTGACCTGTCTTGTCTGCAAATGTCCTTAATCCAAGACCGAGCACCTTCTATATGCCACCACTGCTTCTCTATTGTACCAAGGAAACCCCCAGAAAGTTATTCCTAGAAACACTACTTCAATAAAAGATTACTGTCCCAAATTAGTTAAAATGATTGCTGCATCCAGCCCAAAGCAGGTTCAATTCAGTAAGCAAAAATCGACACGATCTCAAATGGAGATGGTAGTAGATGGTGCCTCCTGGAGTTATAACGAACATTGATTTCTCTGGTTTACTAGCTGTTTCATGCTTTTTAAAAAACACCACAAACAAAAGACACGTTTCTCTGTCATTATTCTCAGTACAAGTCTCCAAAGCTTGATTCTACCTCGTTCTTCGTATATTTACCAGGACCAGGGGACTGAATTTCCGTGGGCGATGGAAGGAGTGCTGTGAAAGGAAAGCGAGTGTGTGCCTCTTGGGACGGAGGGAGTTGGGTTCAGATTGTGGCTTCCTCCAGGCTCCTGGCTATTTCAGGTACCTGAGCAAGAGTGGGCGGCTGTCTGCCATCAGCCTTTCCATTTCAAAGGGTGTCTGATTGCATGTGGGCTCAGGGAGCGACATGATGAGCACCCACACACAAATACGCCCAGACCCATCTTTCTCTCTCCCTCCTCTACAAAGACTTCTATATATAGCAGTGTCATTATTTTAACTGCCGTTGGCACTCCCACAGGTATCAGGGCAAATGCTGTAGTGGGACTGAATTTAAATCATTCCAGATAAAGAGTCCTGTGCCTATTTTCAAAGAGGAGGAAGACATTTGCAATTATTTTACTTTTTCTGTTTGGTGCCATAGCTTTTCGCCGTTGCAAGATCATTTTCATTTTCTCTTCATGTTCTCTCTGGAAACATCATTTGCAAGTAGAGTGGGAACTGTCTGCCGGGGCACCTGACAGGGGTGGAGTGGGAGGGCTCTGACCCGGGTCAGGACCTGCTCTTCCCTTTGCTCTCAGTCTATCTGTCTTCCACTTTCTCATCTGTTAAATAGGATAGTAGTAGGTACCTGCCTTGTAGGGTTACATGAATAAATATATTAAGATGCTGGTGGCTTATCATTTACTAACAGTACTGTCACTTACTATTCAGGCGTTGGTTTCTGAATTTTGGTGGACAGCCTCCATTTTTCTGGAGCTTCTTTTTTGGTCCACCGTTCGTGGCAGCTGCACGTACCCTCTCATCTGATATTTTCTACCATTATAAAGCCCAGAGCAGCGCCCAGTCGATAGCCCATGGATAGTTGGAGTTTGGCCCACAGTGAGGTATTTTATGACTGGATCCCCAAACAGATCTGCTCTGTGTGCTTCAGACATGTTTTTGATGTAGGACGAAATGACAGAGGGGCTTGGCAGGGCCTGCCAAAGAGTGGGTCCTCACAGGTTGTTGGCTGGTTCTAATACCTGCTCTTCAACTTACAGGGTAGATGGCTGTCTTAGTTACTTTTCTCTCATGGCTGAGACAAAATACCCAACACCCAGGGTTAATGGGTGGAAGGTTTATTTAGCTCACAGTTTGTGGAGGTTTCAATCTGTAATCTGTTGGCTCCAGCCAAGTGGTGCATGGCACAGGAGCGGCTATCCATGGCAGTAGGAGACAGCAAAGCAATGAAAGCAAAAGCAAAGAGGAAGCCCCTGTTACTGTGTGTAGGCTACCTGCCCTAGGGCATTAGTGTTTACACCCCTAATACCAGCACTAGACAGTAAACCAATCACAAACTCTCGGTTCAGCTGCCTCTGAAAAGCCTGATCCCATGACGCATGAGGGTTTGGGAGAACATCAGGCACAAACCCCAACAGTGGCCTTCAGAATCCAGCCTCTCTACATCTCCATCTCTTTGCCTATAAAATGGGAAACCATAGTCATTTCTTTGTCATGGAGTTGTTATGGAGATTAATGTAAGTAAAATGCTTCAAGGATCCATACGGATGGCTTAACCATCCATAGAGAAGGTTAAGTTGTAACTCTTCAAAGCAGTTGTGGGAATAGATTCAGATATGTTCAGAATCAGAAAAGATGAGGACAGAGCATAAAGGACAAGAATACTGAGTCTATTTCACAGTGCTTGGGTTTGGACACTGCTCTGCCTCTTCCCAACTGTGTAGCTTGGATGAACAATCTGATGTCTTAGAACCTCAGTGCCTTCACCTGCAGCTTGGCAAATCATTGCTTCGTGGGGTCACTATTGAGCAGTAAGTGAGGCGCTGCTCGGCAGAGCAGCTGAGGAGGAAGGGGGCTTGTGATAGCGCAGGAGACCACAATTAGAACAGAGGCATGGCTGTCCTGAGAAGTGAACTTGAAGCTTCTAACTTGGCCTGTTGTTCTGCATCCCGAGACAAGAACCTGAAAGGACCAAGAGGCAGGGCCACATCCAGGGAGGCCTGAGGAGTTGGGCCTGATTCTTGAGAATGGCTTTTAATCTAGAGGATGGCCAGGTCTTTAAAAAAAACACTCTAGGATGGTCAAGGTGGTGATGGTGATAATGAAGTGGGAAATCCATGGCCTGAGATCAGGCACCAGGAGAGGAGGTGTTTGTGGTTCCAAGGAATGTTTGTGAGAAGTGATGATTAGGGCAAATGAAGGACCATGGCAAAGAAAGATATAGGATTCTGGTCATTGAAAAACACTGCACTGAGTACCTCCAGAGCTCCAAGGGCTGCTGTACGCACCAGATAAAATCTCTATGACACAGGTAACATGTTATATTATTAGGATACATTTACCACAATGGAGAAATACAACCAAGAAGCCATGGATGAGCCTGGTGGTAGTGAGCATGGCTGTAATTCCAGAACTCTATGAGGCTGAGGTAGGGGGATCACAAGTTTGAGCCAACTTGTAGCTAGACTATCTCAAAATAAAAAAGGACTGGGGATGCTGCTCAGTGTAGAGGTGCCAGGTTCAATTCCTAGTACAAAGAAAGAGACAAAGAGAAGGAGAAAAAAAAGAGACCGAGACCAAGACCGAGACTGAGACCAACCGTCCGACAGACCAACCAAGTGAGCACAGGCGCACACATTGATGTGTGACATCATGTCTTTTATGTGTGTCCTCCCTCACTCCCAAGATAATGAACTCACTGCATGCCAGGCTCCTATTGGCTTTTTCATGCCAGGCCCAGCCCATCAAATCCTGGATAAACATGCAGGAAATTGAACCAAAACGGCTCTATCTTGAAATGAATTCCCATCTTCTGTTTTTCTTCAATACTTTATTTTTATTGGCACATATTTGCAGTACACTGTATTGCGTTTCTCGTGAGGAGCTGGTACGTGGACGTAACAGAACTAACAGAACCTTTCTTTATCCCTTTCTTCTCTCTCCTGTCCCTCCCTCCTTCTCTTGGCCCTTTTCTCTTGGGCAAAAAAGACCGTCTCCCTGTTTCCTCTTAATCTCTTACTTCACTCTTTCCTTCTGCTTTGGATTTAGCACAGATGAGAAACCGTGTGGTATTTAAGCTTCTGTGTCTGATTTATTTCACATAACATTATGGCCTTTAGTCTTCTCTTTTTTTAATTTTTTAATCATTTATTTATTTACATATTTCTGTGGTACAGAGTCTCCCCAGCATTGGGATTATAGGTATGCGCCTCTACACCTGGTTGGCAGGGTGGGGACAGTACGCCTGTGGAGGGGCTGGCATGGCGTGCGGTACCGGGGATCAAACCCAGATCCTTGTGCTTGCCAGCCAGGCACTTAGACCACCGAGCTATCGCCTCAGCCCAGGCTTCTCTTTTTAAATGAGTGGTTTTAAGTGTTTATTGTAAAACAATACAAATGGTATAGAAAAGTACACAGAAGATGATAAAAAGCATCCAGCATCTGAAGTCCCGTCGCCAAGAGACCATTTCCAGGAGCATTTTGGTGAACATTTCGCTGGATGTTTCTCTCAATGCTCTGGACACACGTAACTGCAAGCCTGGGTGCCACTTTCCACAGTATTTTGTTCATGTGCCTTCCTTCCTTTAAAAAAAAAAACGAATTCTACCAGATGTCAAAAAGCTGAAACCCTTGAATTCCCCTGGGTGCCTTGGCAGGAGAGGTGGCCTGCGCCCCAGCGAGGCTGTGACTTGCACTTCCTTTGCTACAGTTATTGCCATGTAGTCCTGTCACTTCATAGTACATTTATCCCACCAGACTTTCTGCTACTCAACGGCAAGACTTGAGCTTTTATGGTTCTTCTAAACAGCACTGTACACACACTAAACAGAATGTGGTTTTGTAAGGGTGTCTATAGCACCCCAGGAGCACTTTCATGGGACTGAGTCTTGGCTTCCAGGCCCCACGCTGAGGCTGAAGCTGCTGCTTAAGAGAAGATGCCTTTGTGATTCAGCACAGGTTCTGCTTAGGTGCAGGAGTAAAGGGTGTTGCTGTGTCCATCTTATTTTTATGATCTCATCTCACAAGCACTTTTCTTTAATAAAAAGTAGAACAGTCAGGGACCAGGGAGATAGCTCAGTAGAATAAGCGCTTGCCTGGCAAGTGCAAGGGCCTGAGTTCAATCCTCAGTTTCAACAAAAAAAAAAAAAGAAAGAAAGAAAGAAAAGAAAAGAAAAGAAAAAAGTAGAACAGTCAGTGATTGCTTCAGATAATTTTTTTAAATGATGAATCACAAGTTTTGAAGAAAACCTGTGCAGGGCAGTGTGTCTCCTCCTCCTCGAGTGTCACAGTAGAGGGCAGTCACACCACTCTACGCCTTTGGCCTGAAGGTCAGGGTTCTGACCTAGGGTGGCCATTGCAGTGCTGGTCCGCGAGGTACAGGGTGCATGAGGTGTGGAGAAAGTGTAGAATGTGTGTAGTGGCCAGAGGTTCATTGCAGAGATGAGATCTGTTACCAAGAGACACATCAATATTCAGAGTTTTCAGGCTGAACTCTCTAACAGTTCTGAGTTGGGCAAAGACCCGTTAAGATCATTTAACTTGAGCCTGGGTATCTGGGAAGTTCTTGGTTTATAGGAAGTGGGTACAACTGAAGGATTAATTGAGAAAGTGTTTTCAGTGAGTGGAGAGAGAATGGCATTTTGTTATTTGCTGTTTTCACTTCCGCAGTTACGTGTCTCACGCAATAGGCCCCTACCTTGTAACTTACCAGTGAAATTCCAATTCTAGAATAGCAATCATTTCCTGGTTTCATTTTAAGATAGAAATAAAAACAAAAAGGCTCCTGTATATACCTACAGTTGGAAGTTCCTGCAGATTTTCCCTGCATGGATATTGGAGGAATCACTATTATTAGTTGTTTCTAGGGAAGGAAATGGGAAGCTAGGTGGCCAAGGAAAGAGGAGGGAGGAAAATGGTTTTTACTATTTGAGAAAAAAGTGTTTCACATAGATTTTTACCTATGTAAAATGAAAGTATATTAAAAGTAACACTAATTTTATGAAAGAAAAAGGCTTATTGCGGGCTGCAGTCTCGCAGTTTGCTCTGTGGTGACCTAGTGCTGTGTATTGCCTGGTCACCTGCGGAAAACACTAGGGCCGAGATTCAATGACTCCTTGTTTTCTTCCTGTGCTTGGAATCTAATAAATGAACCGACGTTTGCTAATGAGTCCCAAGTCAGAGCTGCTGACGTAGAACCTCAAGTATGATTTCCTCTTTGGCCAGAGCCTATCTATACTGGGAAACCACAGCCAGTTAAAGATTTATCATAAAATGCTTTATAAGGCTAAAGTTTACAACTCAGTTAGGGAAATCAGCTCAAGAGCAAGCCTTCTGGGCCTAATTTTTTTTTTTTCTAATTGAGGTGAAATTCACAGAGCTTGAATCTAACCATTTTAAAGTGACCATGTCAGTGGCCTTTAGTGCGTTCTCTAAATGCCACTTGTGTCTAATCTCAAAATGTTCTCACCCTCCTAGCAGAAAGCCTTACCTGCAGTAAGCAGCCGTTTCCCATTCCTCCCTTCTCCCTGCTGGCAACCACCTGTCTGCCTTCTCTCTGTATGGATTTACCTATTCTGGATATTTTATGCAAATGAAATGAGGTAGCCTTCTGGGTCTCCTTCTCCATTTAGTGTCACATGTCCCTAGTTTTTCCAGGTGGTAGCATTTGCCAGCGTTTCATTGCTTTTTGTGCCTAATGTTCCATCGTATGGCTGCGCTGCTTTTTGCTTCCGTTCATCTGTTAATGGACATTTGGGTCATTTCCATCTTTGGCGGTTGTGAACGCGACTTCAGTGAACGTGCATCACAGATGTTTGTCTGGGGAAATGACTTTGAGTGTAATTTGGTGCAATTTCAAGCGAGCTTTGCTAAAGACTATCCCAAATCTCAAAAGCAATGGCTGCCTGTTTTCTTTTTTCTGTCTGTCTGTCTGTCATTCATTCTTGTCATGGGTCTCCCTGTGTAATTCAGGCTGGTCTTGAACTCAAGGCAGTCATCCTCCTGCCTCAGCCTTCTAAGTGCCAAGGTTACAGGCATGTGCCACTATACCTGGCCATGGTAACCAATTTTCCAAACCTTTCCCATAAATGATTGTCCACCGGTGTTCACTGTGTGGCAGGCAGTGGCCCAAGCACTATTGAAAGGCCTGAGGTGACTGCAGATAATAGACCCTATTCTGGGTGTCTCTCTTGCTCTCCCTCCCCAGCTGTGGTCCTTCCCTTTTCCTACCCATTGTCTTCCTCTGTTGCTGATGCAAGCAGGTGGCCATGCAACCACTGGCCAGCTTGCTGGTGGGAATTTACTCTCATGTTTCCAAGCTCTCCAGCAAAACAGCTATCTGCAGGACACAGGTTTTGAGTTTCATTCATGGTTGCTCTTTCTGTAGAAAGTTGTGTAGCTGTTGTGTCTTTTGAGGGTTAACTCAGGGGTCCAGTAATATTTTGAAGATGTGTCTGGGTTTGTGGGTTTGGTTTTTTTATTGTTTGGGGTTTTTTGTTTGTTTGTTTTGTCTTTCTGAGACAGGTTCTCGCTATGCAATTCAGTCTGGCCTTGAGCTTACTTTGTAACCCATGCTGTTCTTTAACTCACAATGATACTCCTGCCTCAGCCTCCCAAATGCTGGGATTACAGGCATGCACTGCTAAACCCAGCTTGGGTTGAGTTCTGTAAACAGAAAGGCATCTTCCTACAATGCACGAAGGACTGTAAGAGGAAACTGTGCTCGGTGGGCAGTCTCCTGCACACCCAGAAGTCCACCCCATGGTGAGCGTGCCCTTTTTACTGACCTGAACTTTTCACCCATGCAGTTGGAATGCAGTGTCCTTGAGGTTATCGCATGATCCTAGCCTGAGAGCTGTCCGTGGTTCAGTGATGCTTGGCTTGCTTTCTGCAGCCTCCCGCCTTCTTATTGCTATATAAGTAATGCGTTCAGGCATGACAGAATTGTACTTTCTTTAATGGTGTTTGCATCATCCACAGTGGTGGTGAGTAACAGCTGGGACAGATGCAGACGGGGCCAGAAGTGATTTTCTGTTCCTATCTTCTTCCACCTGCTCTTTTGAAACTTTTAGTTGGGAGTTTTGAAGTTGTTAGTGTATTTAGTAGAGTGATGGCTTATTTGTTTCATTTAGCCCCTTCTTTGAGTTCTAGTTCTAAAAACGTGCTTATGACAATACACACACACCCCTACACAGAGATCTCTTTGACAAGATCTTAAACCTAAAAGTTGGAGCAGGTGATAAAATAATAGAAATATTTATGCAATATTCTTTTATTTGCTTTCAAAAACTGTTACGTTCCCAGGAAATACATCTGTATTACTATTTTTATTTATTACTAGAAGTAGTAGAAAGAGTGGCTATTCAGGAGACTGATTTGCAAGGCAACAGACACCATCTGTAAGCAGATATTAACATTCTTGGCCCCTGAGAGTGTTTAACACCCTCCTAGAGTCTGTATTCTGTTTCATCAATGTATAACCTCAAATATGTGGTATTTATTATGTTTCGTGCACCCACATCATTCAGCCTGTTCCAAACGAGCCTTGAGGAATTGAGCCTTCTGAGATTGATCAGGATCAGTTATCAAGTCTCGTTCCATGGGCACCCAAAACCATCCTCAAAAGATAACAAGCAGAAAGTCTCAGACTCATTTCTAATGCCTTTGGAGGTTGGGGCTAGAGTGCAGCCTTTCTTCTGGTTCTTTGGTGATCACCATCATGCCCAGTAGCACTAGCCATGGGATTCCTGCTTTGTCCACTCTTGATAAGTTAATAAGGAAGGGTCCCTGGCCATGACTGTAGGAAAGAAAACATATTTTAAAGGAGAGAACTTCTTGACCTTGAAAATTCATGGTACTCCTCCTGGCATTCTGTAGGAACTTCTCACAGGTCTTGGTTAGGAAGTTTGAAAGATGCAAATGGTCTATATTTAAGAAAGCTATGACCAAAGCAAACATAGGCTATGTTGCCAAATATTAAATGGTAGTGAGCTTCAAGGGTGGCCACTGCCAGCTTGCTGCCAGACTAATAAAGGCTGGTCTGTTGCTATTATGGCCCATGAAAACATGTTCATTGTGTCAAGTTGTTTTCCAAAGACAACAAGAACATCCACCAAAAATAGCACGTGAGAGGCTGCTCTGGCTTGTGATGTTTCCATCGCGGCCATCAAGACAGCAAAGCGAGCACCTGACCTCGGAGGGGCCGTGGGTGACAGTGGCAAGTCCAGCTCGAGGTCGTGGAGGCAGGCATCGCACAAGCCTTTCAGAATCATTCTAGGTGGTTCTTAGCATCAGAGATATGAGCCGCTCTATTGTTGAGGACCCCCACCCCCACTTCCATAAAGTGGCGGCGCACTATGTCTGTGTGCAAGTTCTGACTCTCCCGGTCCAGTGCTGGTCTTCTAATCTTGAGTTGCTTTTATAGCTAATGGCGGCATGGGATTCAGAAGTTAAAAACCAAAAGGGCTTAGTCTTAACAAATTTGCAGCGTCACATTCTTTGTTGGATTTTATCCCTTATCCCTCCGTGCGTGTGTCTGTCTGTCTGTCTGTGTCTGCCTGCCTATGTGTATGTGCACGTACACAATACTGAATCCAGGGCATGGACTCTTTCCATGAAGCTCCACCTCCAGCCTAGCCTTCTATCCTTTGTTATGTTTATCCCATACCATGGTATTGCCATAACATGCTAAAACTGAAAATTGTGGACTCGTTTCAGGGCCTTGGTTTAAATATGAAACATGGACTATGACCAGGCAATATTTGTCAACTCATAGGTGTCTAATTTGGGAGTTGGCAACATTCAGCGGCCCCAGTAGAGATGAAGGTCAATATTCAGCAATACCTACTTGCTAGACCAACATCCTTATTACTACTACTAATGGGACCTTTTTGGTTAAGGAAAGGTTTTCAAATACTTAAAGTTTGTATAGACCAACTCTTATTTTAAAATGTAAGGAATGTTTGAATTTTTCTGAGTATGTATTACAAACTCAAGGGCCTATAAAGGCCAGGCTGGTGACCCAGATGGATGTGTTCAGTTCAAGCATGAGACATGAGAGCAGGTGGCACCTGACACTTAGACCCACTGGGGGGGGGGAGGGACTCTGGAGAGCAGAAACTGTCTGTCTTGTGTAAGGTGGGGCTCTAACTGTGTTCCTCTTACAGTTAGAGTCCATGTGGCAGGTTTCAGTGTGATGAGTGTTAAAGGCTTAAGTGGGAGTCAGATTGTTCACCTTTATTCCAAGTTTAGATCATTCTTTAGAGCTTGTGCTCTCCCGTCTCTGTCTCTCTGTGTCTCTGTCTCTATCTGTGTCCCTCTGTCTCTCTGTCTCTGTCTTTCTGTGTTTCTCTCTGTCTCTTCTCTCTCTCTCTTTCTCTCTCTGGGATAACATCCCTGTTCTCTCACATTGTCTGCTATTATTTTATTTCACAAGATTGGGAAACTCATGCTGCACAGGAACATTTCAATGACCACACATTATGAAGTTCAGGACCTCAAATTAGCCAATCACTAGAATTTAGATTGCATCCTGCCCAGGGATAAAGGGTCTCTAGTCTATTAAAAAGATATTTGTTAGGATCTCCAAAGTCTTATTTTGTTTTTTACAAATAGCAATATAAATCTGAAATGACTTGTTTTTGTTTTATCTATATGAAGGCCACAAATTTATGTGGAAAAAAAATTTAGGATAAATAACGTTTTTGTTTTTCTTACTATAAAAAAAGTTCCCAGAAAAGCTTAAATTTTTGAGAACATATCTTAACAACTGAAAGTTGACTTTTTAAATTCTAAATGTTGAAACTTACAGTAAAGGGAGGGCGTGCTGTGAGCTGTCTCAAAATCCCTGTGAACAGTAAGCTTTGCATCTCAGCAAGCTCTGCTTAGATGAGCAGAGTTTTCCTCAAGGTCTATTTTCTTAAAAAGTCTATTTTCTTTAGATTTGGTTGGTTGGTTGATTGGTGGATCTTTTAGTTTTGGTTTTGATTTTTGTGGCTCCTTTGTTTTTGTTTTCTGTTGAATCCAGGACTCATACATGCTAAGCACACATGAACCCAGGGCTCATACATACTAATCATGTGCTTTACCACTGAGCTACAACTTAGACTTTTTTGATTTACTTTATTTCCATGATAATTCCCCATTGACACAGTCTTCACCTTTGAGTGGACACTTAAATGTTATGATTCCTACAAGAGTATCGTGGCTGATCTGCAGTTGAGAAAGGCAATAGCAGCAAACCTAACCAATGGCTGGAGGTTAACTTCAGAGGGGTCCTGATGCAGTTGGGCCTGGCTCCCTGGCACCGAGAAGCAGACAAGCTGCGCAGTCAGGTGCTGGCTAGCTGGGGGCAGAGGGCAGCACCTGGGCCCACTCTGGGCCCGTGGTTTCCTGCGTGAGAAATGAAGTAGTGGCATCAAGTGTCCCATACAGGCTCCCTAGCTGTCAGATGATCTGTGCTCTATAAAATGCAGATAATTCCTGTTTTCCCAAGTTAGGGGGAGCCCTAGAGTGCCCCGAGATAGCAAGGCCTTAGGTCACAAAACCTGTCAAAAGTTCTAAACTGTGTAACTGGGGTGCTAATAGTATGGTGCCGATGGTGGCACTGAGGAGAAAACAAGCTGCCTTCCCCAAGACCAGCAGTGGGCATGTGCGTCCTATTAAGAGGAAGATGAAGTGTAAGCAGGTGTCGGGACAGCAGAGATACTGGGTGTTTTGTGTATGTGTGTTCGTGAAACCCAACTTAGGGATTTTGTAGTCATTCCTCTCATCCTTACAACGGCCTGGAAAGATAGGGATTGTTAGCTTGCCTGTTTTACAGACGGAGAAACTGAGGCCTAGGGGCTGCCCAGCTTGCCCAGGGTCCCTTAGTTCAGTGCCGGAGCAGGAATTGACTTCAGGTCTCTTTGACATTAAAGTCCTTAACTAGGGCCAGCCAGATAGCTCAGGGGAGTAAAGCACCTGCTTAGGCAGGCCTTAGAGGACTGGGGTTTGATCCCCATGCTGTGGCAGCCCCATCCCCAGGGTGCACTGAGATGGCGACTGAGACTGGGCATGGTGGCATGCGCCTGTAATCCCAGTGGTTGGGAGACTAAAAACAGGAGAATCACTAGGAATCTGATCTGTGCAGTGAGTCCCTGTAGACCTTGTACTAATTACATACATACATACATACATACATACATACAGTCCTTAACTGCTGTGTGTTCCTGACTTGATTTACAGACTGGACCAAGACTGGAAGGATGAAACAGTGCAGTCTCCACTTCCCCTACGGCTGCTTTTATTGGCCTCCGCCAAGCTCTTGCGCTCACCCTTGCTACTATCTTTAGGTCCCGGTGCTTCCCAACCTGTCCAGGCCTTTGGAGCCCAGTCCCATGACAGCTCTAGTCTCAGGTTCATTTTGGAACCTCACTCTTTTCCCAGCTCAGGCTGGACCCAGCCAGAGACCTGTGGTCTGTGTCGGATCGGGGGCCCCTCTAAGGAGCAGCCAAGGAGTGGGGATCAGAGGCAGAGAGCGCAGGTGCTGTCATGGGTCTCTTTCTGCTAACTCTGGCCAGACACCTGGGAGTGGGGAGCAAGCTTTGAGTCCCTTGACCAAAGGATGGAGTTTCTGGCTCACCTCCCTCCTGCAGGCCACTGAGCAGGACTCACCTGCTCTCTTCTGGTCTCCTCATCTCCTCTTAGTAATGCTGTCTCACCTTTCTCAGGTGGTTTCATTTGTCACACTTCCGGTGGGTGTCATTGCTAGGACACTCTCTTCTTCCCAGTGGGCCAAACGGTGGACTTCCATACCAGTTCGCTTCTGTCTTCTCCTTTGTGCCCCCAGGGGCAGCTCCAGCTAGCTTCTTCCTGTAAAGTTTGGGCTAAGGGCCAGCCAAATAGCTCAGCAGATTCAAGTACCTGCAAGCAGGCACAGGGGCTGGCGGTTTGATCCCCTGAGCCTGCTGTGCGGGCCCCGCCCTGGGGTGTGCCAAGAGGGCAATTGAGACTGGGCATGGTGACCGTGGCCTGTAATCCCAGCTCTTGGGAGGCTGTAAATAGGCAGATCACTACGAGTCCGATCTAGTAG
>NDGN011457223.1:0-17162 GCA_002564285.1 Tympanoctomys barrerae | reverse complement strand
TATTTTCAGGCCAAGTGTTCAAAAAAGGAGCCCAAAGTTCGTACTCAGCTAATACTTCGTCTTTTCTGTCCGGGTCACGGCTGACGAGCTGGTGGGTGCACTAGAGTGCGTGTGCGTCTGTGTGTGTCTGTGTCTATCTACATGTGCTTCTCCAGGCGTCTTGGTCCGGTTGAGTGAGTGTGAATGTGTGTGTGTGCTTTGCTGTGTCTGTGCGCACCTGTGTGTGTCTGTCTGCGTGTCCACGTGTCCCTGGGCACAATGCCCACGGCATTGGTGTGCAGTTGGCCAGCACGTGGCCTCCGCTTGTGCCACAGGCGTGTGCAGAGCTGATTTGCATCCACAGCGTCCGTTTGCTCTGTCGCCTGTGGACTGACGTCCTTGTAGTCTGGGTCTCTCCGTGCGAGGTCAGCATGGGAGGATGTGGCTCAGACGGCACACGCCCAGATCCACCCTTCCTGGAGGCTTCTGTCATTCCTTGTGTTGGATGGCAAGTAGCACTGTGATAAAAAGAAAACAAGTAAGGGTTCTGGGTGTGCATGCGGGACTAGAGTCCGAGGACAGGCTTGGGGGTAGGATACTGGAGTGTAGGTCTTGGGTTGGGTGCTGGCTTAGGGTATGGGGCCTTGGGGCCGTAATATGTGACATGCTAGTTGGGGTGAGTGCTGGGTCTGAGTGTGATGGATCACGGGATCTCCTTTGCCAGTAGGAAGCCGGGAAGGCCCTGAAAGGGGACACTGACACCCTGCTGGGCACCGACGTGCAGGTCCCTGAGGCCCATGTGGGAACACTTGGTCCCCGTGGCCATACCTGTGAGAGCTGGGGGTCCACAAGGAAGCACAGACTTGTGGGGTCTTCATGCCACCAGGAAGTGTGCCCTGGAAAGGGGCTCTGGGTCCCGTATGTGCTGCCCTGCAGCTTCCTGGCGCCAGCTGCAGCCTTCAGTCCAGACGTCAGCTCCCCCAACTGCTCCATGCCCTCCTCACCAGATGTGGCCCTCAGCCTCTGAGACACAAGAAGTGTGAGCCCAGGAAGCCCCTTCCCTGCACCAGGCCGGCCACCCTGAGCACTTTGCTATAGGAACAGGAAGCTGCAGGCTGGAGGAAAGCAAGGAGCTGGGGCTGAGGGCCACAGAGTCTGAGACCAGAGCACAGACCAGGACAGTGTTCGGCCAGGCTCTGCCCAGCTGGGACCCGGGATGCTGGGAGATGGAGCTCAGCTGTCGGGAGACTGAGGCTGGGACCACGGCAGGGTCTGTGGGAGTTAGTGGCCCTTGCCGAATGCCCAGAGAGACTGTCCCCAGCATGGAGCGTTGCTCCTGGGCCGTGCTGGTGTCTCCAGACTCCAGAAGAGTCCAGAGGGAGCAGACGGGACCTGGCTCTGAGCAGGAAGTGTGTGGGCACCACGGAGATGAGTCCACCCCTTGCCGTGGCGGGGCGCCATTTGCCAGTGCAGAGGCGGCGGACGTAAAGTCATAAAACGGGCCGCTTGGCTTTATTTTCCCGTAACCTTGGATATTGTAGTACTCTGAGCAGCGTGCTTGGGTTCTACTGCACATCAGCAAAGTGTCTGGCTCAGCGGATCCCACTAACCCTGTGGGTCTGGCCTGCTCTTCCCAGAGGGGCCTGTGGCTGGGGCTCCCCCATGAGGCCAGCCTGGGAGGGCCCTGTGGTTGCGCCTCCCTTCCCTCCTGGCTTCTGAGGTGTGGGAGGCCGTCCCTGGGCTGCTGTACCCGGGCCTGTGCTGGCTGCCCTGAGGCCAGGTACCACTCTGGCCTTTCATGGAGCAGCAGTCACTGACGACTTCCTGGGTAGGTGGGCGGCAGCAGGGCGTGCGTGGGCAGCCATGTGGGTGTGCAGCAGGCTTCCTGGCCACAGGCGGGCACAGTGGCACCTGCTGAGCTGCTCCTCAGGCTATGCAGCCCCTGCTGGCCCCTAAGGGGCAAAGCTCCACGTGAGCCTGGAGCATGGAGCCCCTGCAGAGAGCTCATGGGAATCCAGGAGGCAAAGAGGGAGCAGAAAGCGACGAGGCTGAAGCTGCGCCTGGTGGAGTCTGTTGTCTCAGCCCTCAGGAGGCTGCGGAGGAGGAAGGCTTGAGCCTGGGAGGCAGAAGAAGGGAAAGTGGGACGCCTTCTGGATGACAGTTGGGGGGGCCGTTGGCAGGGATCGGCCGAGCCAGGAAGGGAGCTGCTGCAGGTGAGAGTGGCCCTGAGTGTCTGTTCGCTGTGACCCCAGTCCTGTGGGTGTCCCCACCGCAAGGCTCCCTAGGGTGTCGCCTGGGCGTGCAGACTCTGTCTTCTCCCTGTATGCTCTCACGCACCCCTCTGCCTGTCTGTCATTTCCTCTTCCGATGAGGACATCAAGGACACAGTCCTGCTGGGTAGAGCCGTCCTGCTGCCGTGATGTAACCAGATCTCTTCTCCAGGTGCTGAGATTGGGAGGAAGACACGGGGAGCCTCCTGAGGCTCATCTGCCCATCAGCTCTTGGTCACCACTTCATTATTTTTCCAAAACAGGAGCCGTGGCCTTGATGGCAGCCGGCATCACAGCAGCCTCAGCAGGGCGAGGCTCACGCATACCATGACCACTTCTGCCAGGCCTGGGCGACTTGGGGCTCCAAGCGGACGGCGTTGCCTAGAGTCCGGGGACAGCAGACGCGGCTGGCCCTGGGTCTGCGTCTCCAGCCTGGGCTCTTCCTCCTCTGTAATTTCCTCTGTCTTAGTTTAGTCCAAGTTGGCAAAATTATAGCAAACCCTTTGTGCACGGGACAGGTCCCCAAGCCTCCCAGGGGACACCGTGTCAAGCTATGTGTGTCCTGTTTTTCCTACACTTACAGACCTGTGATGAGGCTTAATTTATAAATGAAACATAGCAAGGAACAATTGTACCAATAATAAGACAGAACAAGCACAATCTACTGTAATGAAAGTTATTTAAAATATGAATTATTTATTTCTGCAATTTTCCATTTAATATTGGGAAATAAGGCTTGACCATTGGGAACTAAAACAAAACCTGGACAGGGTGGAGCCCCCCTGTGGAGCCAGCGCTGATGCAGGAAGCCTTCCCACAGCCAAGAGCAGCAAGGTGGTGGCCCTAGAGCTGCTCCTGGGACCCAGCCTGGCCTGCTTGGGAGGTAGGGCTACGCCGGCTGTGGGCCATGTCCTGGGCTGTCTTTGCCCCCAGCTGGAACACACTGAGACAGAGCCACAGCATCCGGCAATAGAAGTGGATTCACCACAGATCCAAGGGAAAAGCCACGAGTCCCACGGCCACAGGAAATATGCCTGCTCTCATACAGTCCTAAAAGGCAGAACTGTGCTTTGCAGTCTGGCCTTCCAGCTGTGGGCAGCAAAATGGTGAAGACAAATAAGGAGCAGCGTTATCCCCCGGGGGTGGGGGAGGCGGGGAGGTCGGGAGAGGTCTCCACCCACCTAGCCCCCTCCAGGTCTCCCTCCCAGCAGCCGTTGGCGCTGCATGTTGGGCACGGGCTCACGGGTGTGGGCTCACACGCCCGCCCTCCCGTCCAGCTCCCAGCCTCTGACGTGAAGCTGTCCCCTCTGTTCCCAGATGACTGTGAGCCATGTCACCCAAACACATTCTCCTCCTAGTACTGGCACCCAGGAATGTGGCCTCAATCGGGAATGCGGTCTTCGCTGGAGCCGCTAGGTGAAGACGAGGTCACA
Organism: Tympanoctomys barrerae; assembly: GCA_002564285.1. Lineage (NCBI taxonomy): Eukaryota > Metazoa > Chordata > Mammalia > Rodentia > Octodontidae > Tympanoctomys > Tympanoctomys barrerae. The sequence continues at coordinate 13,480 of NDGN011457223.1, read as the reverse complement.
CAGGGTCGGTGGGTCTGAGGGCCAATGCTGGTGTCCTTGAGGGACATTTGGAGACAGAGCAGGAGCGGGAGCAGAGGTGGGGGAGCTCGTGGGCCTCATGCCGAGGACAGGCGGGCGCCAGAGGTGAAAGGGCCCTGGGAGCCTTGTAGGCTGCAGCCCTGACCACAGCTTCACCCCAGACTCCTGGCCTCTGTGGAGGCCCTGGGTGGGTCACCGGGGCTGAGCTGTGTCACAGCCACCCTGGGACGCAAAAGCTATGTCTGGTGCGATGGGGGGCTGGCCCTCAGCACTGGCACCTCTGGGTGAGAAGCCAGGGCCCCCACACCCTAGCCCAGGGCGCAGGCTGCCGGGCTCCTTCCATGAAGAGGCGCACCTGGCGGACCCCCAGCTGGCTCCCACAGGCACCCGGCGGCGATGATGGTCCTCTGCTACCTTTGCCATTTCGCGGAACAGAAGAAGGCATCCCTCTCTGTGACTTTAATTCATGCGCCTTTGATTACTACTGCATTTGAACACAGTTTCCGATGTTTATGGGCCACTTATGTAAATAGGCCCTGCACATTTATGAGGCCATTTAAAATGCCCGGCTGCCCCCTGTGGCTAGTAAGGCACCCAGGGCGGGGCCTGGAGGACCCTGGGCCCAGCCTCAGGGCAACCCCAGCAGCCACCCCAGCAGCTTTCCCAGGACACCTGGCTGCCTGGCTCCCCCATCTCGGCTCCGGCAAGCCTCCCCTCGGTCCTCAGGCAGGGTCCAGGGGCGCTGCTGGGCAGACCTCGCTCCCAGACATTTTCATTTCAGCAGGAATTTCTGCTCCAAGCTAAGCACTTAAAGATGTCAAGCTGAATGCGGGTTTTGGCCCCGCGGCCTTTGATATTAAATCAATGATCAACAGACATGGAGGCAAGAGCTTGCCAGTGCGGCCCCCCTGCTCACCCCTGGCCTCCTCTACGAAGCGCCCACGTTGGGGTGTGGTGTGGACTCTGCACCCACCTCCACGCTGGGTGCAGTCTGTGCAGTGCTCTGCAGCGCAGGGAGAGCCAGGGGTGAAGGGGCTGAGTCCTGGGCGTCCCGCTCAGGGCCAAGGCCAGGTGCTGGCCGCTTGTCCTGGACGGCGCTGCAGGGCGGGGCGTCCGGCCGGTATCAAGCTGCCCTGCCTCGCGAGTCCGTCCCGGCGTCTCCACAGCTGGCAGCAGCAGGATGGTGCGGCCCAGTGTGGGTGGGACTCGCCCTTCACCTCTGTTCCTCATGCTCGCGGCCACCTCGTCCACCTCACACATTTTATTTTCTGATTAGCTCATTACATGGAAGATAGAGTTTTTCATAAAATATGTAGAGGAACCTCGGCTTATTAATTTCAAAATTAAAAAAATAATAATCTTGGTGATGACATGCATTGTCTGTTCATAAAACTGACCAAGTGCCCAAGAATGGAGATTTTATTATAACAGCAGAGCTTGGAGATCAAACTCCAGCCCGCAGGACCACAGAGCCTGGCCCGGTAGGCAGCAGACCGGGGCTGCCCCAGGTGGGAAGCTGCTGAGGGACAGGAAAAGCAGGCTTGCAGGTTCAGGGTGCTCCTAGCCCCACTGTGGACTTGTGGGACCAAGGACAGTGAGCAGGGGACAGCAGTGAGCAGCACTGTGATGTGGCCCATGTGGAGATGGCCCCTAAAACATCATGTGGTCATAGGTGGGGCTTGCTTGGACGTGGCTGGACTGGACCGTGTGATGCTGGGGTTGATTCACAGTGCAATGCTAAGCTCAGGGCACTAGGATTGGGGGTATGAGTGCTGCCTGCCTGAGGAGCCACGTAGGAGACAAGGGACAGGCAGCGCTGTGCTCAGCCCTTGTGCTCTGTGCCTTCTGGCCACAGGGGCTGTTTTTCCTCTGCCGTGGCTCCCTGCCTGGGAGCCCACTCCTGATGTACTAGAACCCTCTGCACTCTGTGAGCAGAATAAACCCTTCCTTCCTTAATTTGGGGTTGAGTATTTTGTCTCAGCAACAAGAAAAGTAGCTACGAAAAGGAACCAGGGAAGTGGGGCTGTTGCCATCACTACACCTGGCCATGCGGTTCCGGAGCCTTTGAACTGGCTTGTGTGGAAAAGCTGGAAGAGGTTTGGAGTTGCCAGCTGAAAAGGCAGCTGCAGAAAGCCTTCGCTGTACTTGACGGGAGGCTCTGCTCAGAGGTCAGAGCCCCAGAACGCTGATAGAAACCCTGCCGGTAAGGACCAGGCTCAGGAGATTTCTGCTGGGAAGAAGGACTGCACTGACTTTTGGACCCCAGATGATGTGTGTTATGGGTTGGCAAAAGTTTTGTTTGCATTTCGCTCATGCCCAGAGACTTTACTGAAGCTCGAGATTAAGGGTGGTAGACTGATTAAGTCTTGCGGCAGAGACTTCAAGGCAGTCTAACGTTGAGGTGGCGGCACAACCACAGTTGAGGATTTTGAGCCAGGTTTCTGCTGAGAATCAAGAATCAAGAGCAAAGACCTGGAAGAATGATTTTAAATGTTTTGAGTCTGGCCAGAAAGGCAGTGCCAGTAAAGCGGCAGCCTACAAACGTAGAACACACGAGAAACTGGTCAGTCAGAAGAAGCCAAGTATCTCAGAAGGCAACAGAAAAGTCAGCCTGAGAACACTGCAAGAATCCACGGGGCCTGGGCCATGGAGATAGCTCTGTAGAATAAGCACCTTCCTGGCAAGCTCAGGGTCCTGAGTTCAATCCCTGGTACCTCAAAGAAAAAAAAAAAAAAGAAGACGAGGAAGAAGAGGAGGAGGAGGAGAAGGAAAAGGAAGAAGAGGAAAGGAAGAGGAAGAGGAAAAGGAGGAGGAGAAAGAGAAGAAGAGGAAGAGGCAGAAGAAAAAGAAGAAGAAGAAGAGGAATCAACTGGGTCTTGCCCTTCGCAGGCTCAGAGTCACAGAAGTGAAAGACTGCTTTGAGAAGAGACCCCCAGAGCACCATGCTCCAGAATGGTGGCAGCCTAGGAAGTTGTCCCTTGCAATGTGCTTCTTAGGCTTTGCACTCCCACAGGCAAGAGAGAAGAAAGCCTGGCTACTTCTAGCTGACAGCAGGCCTCGGCACCGTCCATGTGGTGCTATTTTAGGTGTAGGCAGAATGCAAGACTTACGGGCTCAGAACTTCTTCCACCTAGGTTTCAGAAGAAGGCTTGGGAGGCCGGACAGGGTGCCCCAAGAAGGCAGTGTGAAGAGCTAAGTGGAGACCCCAGGAGTTTAGGAAAACTCTGAGGATGAAGAAGATTGGGTCCCAGAGAGAAGCCATAGGAGCTACAGTCACTGGAAGTCCCATAGGGCAGAGCCACCCAGCCCTCTTGGGACTCACATCTTGCCACAGTTGCTGGGGTGCTGCACGTGGAACCTCAGGCTTTCGTGCTCACCAGACTTTGGACCTGCATTGGTCCCATTCCTATGTGTCCCCTTATTCATAAAGTTTGGACTAGAAATGTCTGCCTCGTGCCCCTGGATGCTGGAAGTGTTTCACTCTCCTTTCATTGGTACAGGGCTCACAGCTAAGAACTTGCCTTATGTTTCAGGAAGACTTGGGACTTGGACTTTTCAGCACTGCAGAAATTGTTAGAACTTGGGCAACACTTAGAAGTGGATCAAATGCCTCTTGCATAAAGGGATGCCCATGAGTCTTTAGGGGGCCAGGGAAGAATGCTGTGGCTTGTGTCTAGGTGTCCCCCCAAAGCCTCGTGTAGTCACAGGTGGGACTTTTTGGAGGGGGCTGGATCTAGAATGTGTGACTCAAGACTCATGGTACAAAGCTAGGAAAAGGGCACTGAGATTGAGGGTCTGAACGCTGCCCGCCCTGAGTAGCCTGGGGAAGACAGAAGGCACAGAAAGCTGCGGCTGCCCCTTGCTGCTTCGATGTCTTCTGCTCAGCATGAGTTGCTCTTCTTCTGGGATGCCCTCTGCCATTCCGGCCTGCCTTGCAGCCAGCCAATTATGGATTAAAACCTTTGTGAACTGTGAGCTAAATGAACCCTTCTGCCCTTAACTTTGGACATTAGGTATTTTGTCTCAGCAACAAGAAATGTAACTAAGACAACGGGTCTAGAACTTCACCCCAGGGTCAGACCAAGACTGGGGTCACAGACACTGCCCATAAAACTCCCCAAGCAGGGTGATCAAAGGGTTCTGACAAATACAGATTCTTGGCCGCCCCGCCTGGCCATGTCCACACTGCCGGAAGCCTGTGCCTGTCAGAAAGGAGGTGCTGATGAGCTCATTTACAGTAAATTACACTGCAGGGAGAAGCCAGGAAGTGAACATGATCCAGCACACAGCAAGAGGAGGGCATTAGCCTGTGTGAGGACCACAGCAGCATTTACAGGCCTCCCGAAGGTGATACAGGCAGGCCGGAGGGTGCCCAGGAAGGGCCTCGGCATCTGAAAGAAGCAGACAGAGCCCCGCTACAAGGCAGAGTCTTGTCCTCGGGGTTCACACAGACTGCTTGGGGCAGCTCCCCAGAAGTGGTTCAGAAAGCAGATCTTGGTGTGTGTGTGTTTCAGAAAGGGGAGAGGGAAAGGGAGGAAGGAGCAGGAAGGTGAAGGGGAGGCAGAGAGAGGAACAGAGAGGGCGAGAGGGGGGAGGCGCTGTTCATGGCAACCCTGGATGAAGGCTTCCCTGCCCTGGATGAAGGCTTCCCTGCCCTGGATGAAGGCTTCCCTGCCCTGGATGAAGGCTTCCCTGCCCTGGATGAAGGCTTCCCTGCCCTGGATGAAGGCTTCCCTGGTAGTTGGGACTATTTGGGCCCATTCAGAATTAAGCAATGGGGTGCACTACGCTGGCCAGGTGGTGTCACTCTTGGTTCCGAGGGCCAGCCCCATGGCAGGAATGAGTGCTACAGAATGGGGTCATCTGCCCTGATGACACAGTGGCCTCAGGAGAGTGGACAGCAGTCTGCAGTCCAGGAACTCAGCAGGAGCCAGCCCTCTGGGTGTTCGGTCTGGGCTCCTTGGTCTGTTGTTCAGGGGATGGGACTCAGGCTTCCCAGCCTCCCGTGCACCAGACATTTCTTTTTGTCACAGGTCGCCAGGTCAGAAAGGAGCTGACAGGCCAAGAGCCCCAACTGTACGCAGAATGAGGGGTCAGGTTAGGGCTTGTGATGTGCACACCCCAAGGCCTTGTCACCCACACAGCCAGCTGCTGTCCCCCCCGGACACTCTCACTGTATACTGCTCCCAGCCTCAAAAGATATACACCCTGGTGTCCCTCAGTGAGCCCGAGCACAGCTGGCCTGTCCCCTGACCTCCCCTGCCACCTGTCCCCCAGAACCAGGCTGTCTGGGCAGCAGACCTCAGCGATGACCGTGCTTTCCTCCCCCTGCCTCCTCAGGTCCCTGGCCCTGCTCTGGACTGTCCTATGCCAGACCTGCTCTGTCCTCAGGCCCACCATAGGGGGTGTCATGGCAGGAAGCTGGGGGAGGTCAGCACACCAGAAGAACTGGGCACCAACCGACCCGTGAAGCAGAGTGGCAGGGTGAGGGAACCCGGCCTGTGGCTGCCTGTTGAGGGGAGGCTCGGGTCCCCTGCAGAGGTCCACAGGGTCCCTGAAACTGCAGCTGGCCTCCTCAGGGCATGATGCTTTGCCCAGGTGAGCTCCTGGGGTCTGGCCCTGGCCTGGAATGGTGAAGGACACTGCCTCATGTGACCACATGGTGCTCACTCCCATGGTGACAGAAGGGACAAGTGGGCAGCCAGCAAGTCGGGAACCCCAGGATTCCTGCAGCTCGTTCTGGGCCTCCCAGTTGCCTGTCCTGTCCCCACTCCTGCATTACATTCTGGTCCCCCTGGGACACCCTGAAGGCGTCAGCTGTGTCCCTCCCCCTGGGAACCCCATCCCTAACGTCAGGCACAGGTCTCAGGTGCCTGGCACCTAGAAAGCCTTCAGCATCCGAACCCTGACGTCTTCATGCCCGGCCCCTCACTGAAGAGGCCTGCAGAATTGGTGCCATCGGGGAGCCAGGTCCTGAAGGAACCCCAGTTCTGTCTTCACTCCCAGAGCAAGCCAGTCCAGAGCTTGCAGCTCAGGCAGATGTGGTCATGCCAGTCTCTGTGGCCTGGGCAGCCCACGCTCTAGGGACCTGGGCAGAGGGGCAGTGTACATCAGGGCCTGGGCCAGGGACACGAGGCACACACACCAGGGGCGAGCTGGGACCTGGCAGGGGCGGTCCAGTGCTGAGGATGTGGTCATTCAGATCACTGGCTCCTGTGACGGCGCCCGGGAGGATGCAGTGGCCTCCTACTGGCACCGGGTGCCTCTTGCTCGCACGACTCGCTTCTCCATCCTGTCCAGAGCATCTGAGCAGCCTCCTCTCAGGCTGACCTAGCGACTGAAGAACCCCCAAGTCCCTGGATGCCCCTGACCAGCTTTGAATGAAGGGAGGGGAGGCAGACAGTGTCTGTCTGTCAGGGTCCGAGAGCTCCAGGCCTGCGGAGGGCCCTATGTGTAGCGGCACGACCCATGCTGCTAGGTTTTGGGAGCGGCCTCCCTGTCCGCATACAGGTGAATGGATAAAGAGAATGTGGTACGTCCACACCACGGAGCTCTACTCTGCCAGAAAGAAGGATAAACTCAGGTCATTTGTGGGAAAATGGTTCCATGAGTGAAATAAATCCGACACACAACCTTTACTATCATACAGTGTCTCTCTAGGAGAAGCCCAAAGCATAAAGATCCAAATAAGGGGCAGGTGACACGAGCAGGAAGCCAGGGCTGGTGCTGGGGGGAGGGCTCCAAGGGATGGCTGGGGGGGGATGGAAAGAGCTAAGATGAGCCTCCGCATAGCACTGCCCGCGGGTGACGTCATCACGTATCGCCGTATGGCGCGTGCTCCTTGCCGCGGGCTCCAGACCGCGGTCAGTGCCCGCCCCGGGGAGGCCATGCGGGCGAGGAGGAGCACAGGGCAGAGGGGTGCTCGGGTGCGCTGTGGTGCTGACAGCCTCCCTCGCAAACCACGGTCAGGAAGGGGGCCCCTCGCGCAGCTCCGAGGACGTGGGGGTGTTGGGCCAACCTGGAGCCAGCGTCCGGTCTGGCTAATTAAAGGCCGGGAGCTGAGCCCGCTAATCATTTACAAGCACCGGAGATGCAGGCTCGCAGGATGAAAGGGCTCGAGGTGGATTTTCTGTGATTGCAGGTGGGCAGGCCTTGCTGGGAACGGTGCTGACGGTGCCATCCGCAGGGAGCTCGGCTGCAGCCAGGCAGGTGTGTGGCCCCGCGCCCGCGAGCGCCCCTGTGAGTCACTGTCTCCTGCCTCTGTGGGACACTCCACAGCCTAAATGGCCAGTGTAAGTTAGGTGCGCTGCACAGCGTTGCCATCTGACCTGCACCCAGGCCCAGAGGTGGGAGCCGTCTGTGGGCCTGGAGGGACGGCAGGACCTCTCCTTGCCAGGGCCTGGCCGCTGCTGGGGCAATGTCTTCTGGACGTGTTTGAACCAACACACGGAGCATTAGCTAGAGGAGCAGATCAATGGAAAACGCATGTGTGATTATGCAAGAGGATCGATTAGGTATCTCCCGGCATTGGAGGCCTCAGGATCGGAGGCCAGAGAGTCCGGGGCTGGAGGATCCAGCACCACCAAGTCCAAGAAGACGGAAGCTGTAGACTAGAGGGACGAAGGACGCAGCTCTGGCCCAAGGTCAAAGCCCAGAAGCTCCTGAGGTTCACTGGGTGGAGGTCAAAGGGGCCTTTGCTCCAGTCACCTGGGAAAGGACGCTGTGTGCTGAGTGAGGCTCTGAGCAGGAAGGGACACTGTCCGCGCTGTTCTTGTGTCCATGGAGGCGGCTGGTCAGCACATCCCAGGGAGGGACACTGAGGCGCAGGTGCAGTGGGCCTGTGCAGAACCATGAGCCCTGGCTGTCCAAGTCCCCCCACACCCTCAGGGAGCTCACTCCTGGCAGGTCTGGGTGGGGGCTGCGGCCATACCACGTACACAGCCGGCATGTGTGCAGCTGGGGCTTCGGTGGGCGCAGGTCTCAGACCACAGAGCCAGGGCTCCTCGCGACACAGCTGTCCTCATTTCCTGCAGTGCTGTCTGGGCTCCGACCAAAGTCCACGCTGTCAGGCGATGTGCGCTCCTTGTCCAGGGCTCGGGTGGGGCTCAACCTTCACAAAGAGCCGGGACATGGGGTGGGGTTGGTGTGAGGTGTGGAAGGCCACTTTGCAACCACTGTGTCCCCGTCTTGGCCTCCTGGAGTCGGCAGCTCCCTTCCATCCCAGGCTGCACACCATGTGCAAGAGGCCAAGGGTTTGAGGACCTCAGGCTGGGATGTCCTTCAGCTCCGCAGAGCTGCCAACCACCCCCTCTGCCAAGAGACTGTCTGTGGCTCCCCTGGGCTTCACCCCACCCCGTGTGCACCTGTGCAAGTCTTCCTTCTGCAGAAGATGGGATGGGTGGGGTGGGACCAAAGTCCCTGAATGACCATGGGTTAGAGAGAGGCATGGCCTGTGGAGTCCCCGAGGCTTTGTCTGTCTCTTCCTCTTTCTCCCTTTCTCTCCGTCTCTCTCTCTCCCTCTGTCTCTGCCTGTCTGTCTCTCTGTCTCTGTCTCTCTCTGTCTCTCTCTCTGTCTCTCTCTGTCTCCTCTCTCCTCTTCCCCATCACCCCCTCCCCCCGCTGTTCCATGGAGGACCTGGCCAGCTCCTGGACATCTGTGTACTTCTGGGCTGCACTCAGCTTGGAAGGCTGACGCCTCCTGCCCTGTGTGCATGGCAGCCCTTTGTATCCTGAGAGGGAAGAGGGGACCAGGCCAGAGGGACAGGTGGGCTGGGAAAGGCACAGCAGGGTGCCCTGGTCTCTGGGTCTCACTGTCCCTGGCAGCCGTGCACGCAGCAGATGGGGGCAGAGTGAGGCTGTCCGGATCGGAGGCTGGGCCTGGGCAGCTCCTGACACTCTCAGGTCCTGCGAGGAGCTGGTGACCCTAGGACTGCTGGGCCAGCGCTCTCCCAGGGACAGCCAGGCACTGGGTGTGCAGCGGCAGTGTGCAGGGCTCTTGAGAGCCTGCCAGGCCCGTGCTGGCACTGCCAGGGCAGCTCCGTTGCTCTAGTGCATGCCTGTGCAGACAGAGCTGTGGCCTACGCCCCGCCGGAGGAGCCTACCTGGACCTTCTGCCCCGCTGGCTGCCCACCCCACTGTTGGATAGCACACGGGCCAGCACGGGGCCTGGGGTTGCCCTGTGGTGGAACAGCAGGCTTCACTGCGGGCCTGTCCTTGGGACAGGATGCCCACAGCACAGCCGGGTCTCCGTGGCTAGGCAGCCTGGGCTGGGAGCAGGAGGTGCTGTGCCCCGTGGCAACAGTGAAGTGGAGTCAGTGAAAGAGTGGGGGGCGAGAGGCCTGTAGCAGGAACAGCTCGGCCCAGATCCAGAGGAGAGGGAAGGCTGGGGCCTGCGGTCCGTACCCCCTACGCCCGAACAAGGTAGGGGGAGGAGGGGCTGAGATGGAGGCGAGTTCAGGCCTGACAAGGGTGCCTGAGACCCCCGAGAAGGGGCAGCACAGAGGGCTGCCCTGGGCCCTTCCTGCATGCAGTCTGGGCTGCCAGCGGTAGCAGGGCTGGCAGTGGGGTGACACAGTGCCCTGCAGAGTAGTGGCCACAGGAACCCATGGCGCAGGCGGAGTCTACGTCATTGTCATATTGGGCCTTTGCTGGGACTTTAAAACTAGCTTTGTGTTTTAGGACAGGTTCGGGTTCACAGAAAGGTAGCCAACAGTCTCGAGCATCCTCTCACCCTCGCCCCGGCCCTGCAGCACGGGCGGCTTGTCCTTGTGGCCCCTGTCCACCTGACGCTCTTCCTTGTTCCTGGGCTCAGCCTGGTCTGATACGTTCGGTTCTTGCATCCCCTCGGGCTCCTCTGGCTGTCACTCATCCTCAGACTGCTGTCCTCGGTGGCCTCCATGGCCCTCAGTGTAGGCGCAGTCCCTGTTGTGTGGCAGCTGTCGCGTGGGCTCTCTCTGGTGTCTTCTCCGTGCTCTCATTTCTCGGAGGGAGACCCGCACAGCGGCATGTCCAAGCGACTGTGTGTGCAGCAAGGGGCGCCTCACCTGGCCAGGGAGGGGCTCATCAGGGACCCCCAGCTGTCATCCAGGCAGAGCCGGTGGCCCCTGGTGGGTTGAGGCCCGTCTGCCCCAAGGGACGGCCACGCCCGAGCCCCGCCAACTCTGGCTCTGAACCCCTGCCTCTTTCCTCACCCACTCTGCCACCCCGCAGTGCCAGGCTGGGCCTGCCCTCACCACCCACGGCCCCAGCCAGCCAGCTCTGGAGCCAGCCTGCGCGGGGAGGACCACTCAGCCATCCCGCCCGCGGCCGCCCTCTGTGGGCCGTGCCGATCCTTTCCTCTGTGCGGTCCCCTCCCTTCCGGCTCTAGGCCGGGCGCTCCCACCCATCTCCCTGAGGTTGGACGCGGCTTCTGGTGAGTCCAGGCCGGCTTCTCTCCTCCCCACGCTGCATCCTGAAATCCTCTCATTGTTTCAGGGGGTTTCTGAGTTTTGCGTATGTTTCTTTAACATACTGATTTCAAACCGTTTGGACACAAACCCGGAAGCAGGCCCGTGGATTGTGCGGTAGCTCATGCTCAGACTGTGGGGCCGTCTCCTCACTGCCCTCCCTAGAGGATGGCAGCCTTGCTTTCCCACTAGCAGGCCGCAGGAGGCTGCTCCTGCACACGCCCAGCAGCTCCCTGTGTCCTCCGGTGCGAGCTCTTCTCGCAGATGTGAGGGAAGATCCACACGTGCTCTGAACTGGTGCTTCCCTCACTCTACAGACGCTGAGGAGCGTCTTCACGTGTCTTAAGAAATGTCTCTTTAATTTTGGCCTATTGAGTCAGATCATTTGTTTTCACATGTGTTAGACACGAACCTCTCGTCAGTTCTTCACATGTGTTAGACACGAACCTCTCGTCAGCTTCAGGCCCGACCAGGGCCTTCTCCAGATCCATCTCCTACGCCGTTGTTGCCTTTGCTGCGCAGATGAGCTTGTAATTTGATGTAATCCCATTTTTTTAAAAAAGAGAATAAAAAAGTAATGAAAAATATTAGAAATGATGCAGGATTTCACTAAACAAAATAAGGGGAATTCGGCCATGGTTGTTACATTGCATATTGTTGTCTTCAAGTTAGATGTTCAGATTACCAGATATAAGCATGGAAAATCTGGTCCAAAATTTGTTAAAAATTTAAAAGGTGAGAGAAAAAGTTAAGCATGAACTGCTGCTTCCCCCAGTCCAGCAGGAATCAGCAGGACAGTCCCCCACCCGGCCCTCTGCACGGGCGTCTAGGTTCTCCTTCCTTCTTTCTGTGTTTTTTTCTCCCTCCCATTGGTTGTGCTTCTCTTTGCTGGTCTTCTTTGAACATTACCCACAGTGGCCCAGTTACAGCGTCAAGTTCGCAGCCCACCCACGGCTGGGTGGATGGAGGCCCGCGGGGTGGTCTGTGTCGACAGCGGGTACCACGAAGCCTTATAAGAGGAAACTGCCGTGTGTCAGTGTGCCTGAGCCTGCAGGGCACGTGCCGCGCAGCCCAGCCAGACACGGAATGCAGATACCGCTCGCCCCCACTTAGTAAACTGGCAACCATCAAACCTGTGGATCAGGAGGCCGGAATGAGGTCGCCAGGGGCTGGGGCGGAGGCTGGGGAGATGGGTCAGAAAGCTCAGTTTCGGTGAGAAATGAATCAGAACCATAAGCAGAATAATAGATGCCTTAATGAGATGGTGCAGCCGTTCCACCGTGTGTGCATGACAGCCAACTTTGCCCCTTACAACTGTGTGCAGTTATAATTTGTTGCTATTCGGTAGAATACAAAATTCAAAACTGCATATACTAAGGTTCGCTCCCAGCTGTGCAGCTGCGTGGATTTTAATGGGTGCCCCAGGCCATGTCCCGTGCCACAGCACCCCGCCCTACACAGTCCTCGGTGTCAGCCCATTTGATGTGGGAAGATGATGTACGACCAGCAAACAATCCAAATAATACCAGGGAGATGTTGTACACCTCGACCTGCCAGACATCTGAGCCACTGAGCTCCGGTTCTCCAAGATCAGGCAGGAATTCCAGGAACAACAGAGGGTAAGGATAGGAAGAATGTATTGAAAGAAAGAAAGCGTCTGTGTAAGAGGGCCAGAGGGGGCGTGGAAAGCAGGCTGCCCCCCTGCCAACCCTGCTCCTTGAGGGTGTTTGTTGAATAAAGTCACAAGGTGAGAGGGGTTCAAGTGGAAAAGAGCTGGGATCAATCAATAAGGCTATAAATACAGTGGCTTAGGTAATATTGATCCCATCACAGCGTAGGTGTGAGGGGGGACAAAACCGTGGTCAGCCCATAGGACCACAGCAAGTGCAGTAGCTTGGGTAATACTGACCAGGAGCGGATCAGGTGGGGAAGTGTGTCACTCCGCGGAGGACTTCCTGGAAGGGGTGGCCCCAGCCAAGGTGCTTGATGCCCACTTAGAGTTTAGTCGCTGCTGCTCCCCCCGGGGGACGTATGCGGCAGGCGGCGGTCCTCTTTTCTTGAAGCCTGGCCTTCAGTGCTGCGCCGCCAGACATCTGTCTTCTGCACTGCCTTCTGAGCGCCCAGCTCTGTCGGATTGTCTACAATATTTTTAAATAATTTAGCTGTCGATGGCGTGTTCCTGCTCCTCCCTTCCCTTCCAGTCCCTGGCGGCCACCCATTCACACTGTCGCTGTTGTCCTGCCTCCTCCAGCTTGTGATGGGGTGACCAGTTTCATACTGGGGCAGTAGAGTAGGACATGACAACGTGGCTGGGCTAGCAGGCGCGACCTGTCAATCACGGAGCGGCAGGAGCACCTGCGGAGCCGTTCCCAAGCCCTGCACCTGGGGCCAATCAGAGAGCGCGAGCTTCAAGGCTCCCAACAAGAATAGAGGTTTCTGATAGGACAGCCTAGATGTGACGTCAGCCTGACGAGCGGGAGACATAAAAGACGGCTTCCACTAAGCTCCTGGCCTCAGCACTCTCTCTTCCACGGTGCCAGCACCATCTCGGGTTTGTGCCAGCAGCGCGGAGTCCGTGTTGCTCCGCTGGAGTCCTGGCTGACACTGCAGACCTGATGCCCCGGACTTCAGGCCCTCCTGGGTGGGCAGCCCTAAACCACAGCTGTTTTAATTAATTTACAGTCGTATTTACAACACAGCTCACATCTGACCCTAAAACGCTGGGCGTCTTTTCATCGGCTTGGTTGCCTGGACTTGTTTACCTCACCCTCTAAGCACACTGCTTTCCTGTGGAACAATTTCAAAGGTTCTTTGCAGGCAGGTAGGTGCGCGCTATTGAACCTGCGCTTTGCAAAGATTTCTTCCTGGGGTGCAGCTTGGCCTTGACCCTCTCCTCAGTGTCTTTTGTAGAGATTTTAATTTGGATATAATCTGCGACTTATTTTCCTTTATGGATGGTGTCTTAGTTACTCTTCTCTCATTGCTGGGACAAATACCTGACACTCAAAATGAAGGAA
>NDGN011457220.1:0-10525 GCA_002564285.1 Tympanoctomys barrerae | reverse complement strand
GTGCTTTGCTAAGCTTGTCCTAAGTAGGTGCTTTAGACCACTGAGCCATCTCACCAGCCCCCTTGTTGATTTTTTTTTAAGGTAGTTCTTATTATGTGGTAACATTTTGTAACCCCCTTGCTGATTTTTTTAAGGTAGTTCTTATTATGTGGTAACATTTTGTAACCAAATCATAATAAAAAACAACTGCCATCTAGAACTGGGTATTCTTTATATGTTGTCTAATGTCTTGCAGAGAAGAACAGTTGCTGTGCTGTCTGGCATGTGTGTCCTCAGTTTTACTGTTTACCAAATTGTTCTTCCAAGAGGCTTGTCCACGTACTCTTCCAGCCTAAGGAGCCCTGGGACTTGAATATTGACACAGTTTACTTTCACCAGTCCTTTGGGTAGGAAACAGCATATTCTTAATAAGAAACAAAAGGCTTCTCTCTAACACATCCTACAAACAAAAGGCTTGGTTTATAGGGCATTTCACATGTGCACCAAAGTGAAGGGATTAGTTCAGTCCTGTACTCATCACCCTGCCTCAACAGTTGCTAACACATGGCCAGTGTCTTTATTCTGAGGAAGCCTGGGCTGTCCCATCAGTCTCTCTGCAAACATTTAAGTATTGGTAGCACTTAAACTCTTGCACACACAACCACAAAAACTGTGTCCTGCCAGGTATGGCGGCACATGCCTGCAATCCCATTTGGGAGGCTGAGGAGAATTCTCATGCATTTAAGGCCAGCATCAGCTACATAGTGAGTTTACGACCAGACTAGACTACATAGTGAGATCCTGTGAAAAAGAAAAAAAACACAAACAAAAAATATTCCACTAAAAAATAACAGTGTCTCTCCATGTTACCAAAAATTAGATACGATTTTTTGTTTTTCCAATTATAACATATTCAAATCCATATCTAAGTAAGGTTAGAGTGCTAGGTTTCCTGCACTATCCCTTGCAACATCTATCTTTGGCACATTAGCAGCCAATGATAGTCATTTCCTGAAAGATCCACCTTTTCATTGGAAGTTGGAAAATGATGGTGTCTATCATTCCTTCTTGGTTATTAGCAGAATACTTTTGAGGGATTTATCTCATCAAGTTGGTCATCTTGAGATTCTCTAAGTGTAGAAAAGATACATTTTATTTTTCATTCATCAACTTTAAGAATCATTAATCTTTTACTGTCTTGCAAAGGATGCTTTACTTCTCTTTATTACTGATAGATTTAAGCATACTGTATTTGATAGGATCTAATCCATCACACTTATTTTCCTTATTGATGCTTAAATTGTCTGGCTGGGCCAGTGGGACTTTCTTCAGGTTATCTCCTGACCTCTTTTTGATACAATCTTAATAGTGTTTTTAAAAAATAGTTTTCTTAGGGGCCAGGGATATAATTCAAGTAGCATAGTGTCTGTCTGGCAAGCATGAGGTCCTGGGTTCGATTCCCAATACCAAATAAATAAAAAATAATTGTAAATAAAAAGTTTTCTTGATTTTTGTCTGATGAGGTGTTTCAGGTACATCTTACACATTTCTTGCCTCAGGCCTGGAATCAGCCATTTCTCCAAGGAGACCTTGTCACATAGCCACTTTTTGCCTAGCATATTCCAAAATTCCAGACTTCCAGAAAGAAAGCAGTTTAGCACTAACTGCATTATTTATGGAAATAATTTTGGTACAATGAACCCCTCTTCTGAAGGAATGGTTGTAAACCTTTTGAAACTAAAATTCATAGCTGTCAACCAAGGCCCACTGTATTTGCAGGTTTTGTAAAGGGTGAGCAGTTGGAGGCCTCCTAAGTAACTGCTCCTGTGAGATGTCTGGTGGAGGTGCTGGGTGGGCAGCGGATTGGATAAGGTGTAGATGAGGTTGCAGAAGGTTCAGAGGAGAGCTCATGATGGAGACAGACATGCAATAGTCAGCACTTAGTGCCATTTAGAATCTAAACAGATTTAGAAATCACACAGCGAGTGGGTGAAGGGAGGGACCCAAGCTCTGGGCCTTTGAGTAAGAAGTAGAGGAGCAGCTAGTAAAGGAGACTGAGCAGCTAGTAAAGGAGACTGGTGCAGTAGTTGGAAGTGGGGTGAACATCAAGGCATTTGATATCCATAAGGGTAAACAGGAAGATTGTAGGGAGAAGGCATCAGTGCTGTCAAATGCTTTAGAGGGCCCAGGAAGCCGAAAATGGGGAGTTGACTGATGCCCAAGTTCAGGTCACTGGGGATCTTAAAGTAAGCTATTGTTGCTGGATAGTGGCTGGGACAAAAGCTTGGTGGAGGAGGTTAACAAAGAACAGAGCAGAGGGCTATAGATAGTTCTTTAAAGGCATCTTTCTAGAGATAGAAGTGGAAACACTGCCAAGTGGAAGGGGACAGGCGATAAGGAATCACAGCAGCATGTTGTTAATGGAGATGCTTCCATACACAGAGATGTCCATGACATGGGAAAGGAGGTGCTCCGTGGGACCAGGACCTGCTACGCAATGTGGAAGAGGCAGCCTCATATGGAAACACCAACTGTTCGTCTCTGCTGATGGGAAGGCAGCAGAATGTGTGGGTCCCACAGGTGGGCTGGTGGATGTGCTGTAGAGAGCTCAGGAAATCATTGTCTGCTGTGCGTGAAGCAGGGGAGAGGATGCTGGGGTCTTACAGGTGAACAGTGTAAAGACTTGTATTGAAGAAGAAATGCTTGGAAGGATGTGATTGTTCGGAACTGCTTTCTGGTTATTGTTAATGAATTTAAAATTAAACTAGTTTTTCATAACACTCCTCTTTTATAGGTCTTATTTCTTGTTTGAAGTGTTTGTAGCAACACTGAGGATATAGCCCAGTGGTAGAGTGCTTCCTTGACATGTGTGAGGCCTTGGGTTCAATCTCCACTTCCATAGCAAAACAAAAACCTAAAAGTGCTTATAGCCACAATGCCTGTCTCCTATAAAAGCACTCTTCCCCACTAAATTGTCATTTTCTGTTTTTAGCTTATATTGTTGATTGCATTATTTTGAAGCTACTAGTTTATGTGGTATGATAAAAAAGTTATTGTTTTTGAACACACTTATCTCATTGTTCTTGCCACTTTCTCAAGTGATTTGGCAAGTTCTCTTCCATGTTTTTTTTTCTTTTGAGATGGTGTCCCTATATCTTCAGACTGAGTTCAGGTTGGTCTTGGACTTACAGTCATATTTCTGTGTCAGCTGCCTGAATGCTGGGATTTTAGATTTTCTTACGGCTGCCCTAATGTCCTGAATTGTTTCAAAATGTTTATCTTTTTTGGTTATTTTGACTTTGGGAAAAAGCTAGAAGTTATATGGATTATATTCAGTGAATAAGTGAATGAGAACACACTGCCATGTTTTGATGAGCCTGCCTTTCCATTGGATGGTGCTGGGCAGCAGCATTCACTAGTTTTGATCATAATTGATAAAGTTACTAATGAAAGAACTTTAAGGACTGCTTCAAAAACTGGCCAACAACCATGGAATAAGTGTGTTTGAAGCTGGTGGGAGTATTTTGAGGGGATTAATGGCAGTGTGTCTTTTACTATAATAAAATTTTAAAAATTTCAACATTTTCTGTATATCTGACCCTATGTTCATTATCCTCCGCCCCCACTGAAACGAGGAGTCACTCTATAGTTCAGGTTGGCCTTGAGCTCACTCTGTAGCCCTGGCTGCCCTCAAACTTTCCGCTGTCCCCTTACCTCATTTTCCTGAG
The DNA here is from genome assembly GCA_002564285.1 of Tympanoctomys barrerae. NCBI lineage: Eukaryota > Metazoa > Chordata > Mammalia > Rodentia > Octodontidae > Tympanoctomys > Tympanoctomys barrerae. The sequence goes on along the minus strand of NDGN011457220.1, from coordinate 6,818 downwards.
ACCCAGCATTAGAGGCGTGCTCCACGATGTCTGGCTTTCATTTTTTTTTTTTTAACCATGCAACTATTTCTTGAGGTCATGAACCTTATCTGTCTTTTGTTTACTAGTACTATTGAAACATTTAGTGAATTTTAGGAATAAAATAGCTTTAATAAGAGCTATTTAATGTCAGTTATCAACAAAAACAAGTTCATTTGATCCTTTATCTCAGTGAATATGATGTTCACTTAGATTTATTTGCATCAGCTGTCATAGTGAAAAAATGTAAATGAAGTTTCTAGGGTTTTTTAGATGTTGCAAAATTATCAATCTATTTGTATTATAGAACAGATGAAAAGACACAGACCCAAGTGATTGTGCAAACAGAATGGCATAAAGTAGATAATACAGTTATTTGTGCATTTTGAAGAAAGCTTCTCCTTTGTTACATTCTCTGTTTCCAGCTTGAGCTTCTGTTTTGATTTTGGGAATTGAGTTCACAGTTAAGGAAGCAGGACCAAGCCCTACAGAGATCATCTAGGAGTAAAGAAAACAGGTGATTTAATGATGACTGTAATCTATTAAGTGAATGCTTTCCCCTACCCTCTACAAGTGACTTGTGATTTATTACTTTTATTTTGTATTTAGTTTTTACTTATGATCTACGTGGAGCAAGATTTTGCAACACATGAAATGAGTGCACTATAAATTTATCTATTTGATGCCAGTAATCTTAGCTTTATTTCTCTGAAAGAGTCTAGTTGAAGATATGTTTTGTGATTACTATATTTTATGATTTCTTGTCAAGATTTATAAATGCCTTAATTAAATGGCATACCAAAGTGAATCATCTGTTGGGTTTTTGATTTGTAGTTTGTATTACATTTTCTTTTGGTTCCTTATTAAGTTAATATCAATTTATGAAAATTAACAAGCTAATTTGAGATTTTTCATTTTTATCAGTAATTATGAGTGGAAGATCTCAAGTCCACATTTTTTGGGGTGCTCCAGTTAGTCCCCTGAAAATGACAGTATCCCAGAAAACAGCTTCTTTAATGTCTACGTCTGACCCCTGGGAGAAAATCCAGCTGTTGTACCATGAAGGTGGTTTGCATATGCAGGAAGAAAGCTGCACACCTGGCAACCTAAGAGACTGTAGAGTCCTGGAGGGTGCAGGTACTCCAGATCTTGTTCAGAGGGAGCATGGCTTTCTGCATTCTGCTTCTGAAGCACAGGATGGAAAACCCTGGAAGATTCTCTCCTCATGCCTGAGTCCTGTGTCCTCCTCTAGTGTACAAATCAGAGGATTAAAGGGCAGAGCCCAGTGTTTACCTAAAAAAGAACAACATCAAAAGTTTGAATGTGAAAGTAAAATCACAGGTGAACAGCCTGAAGATCAGTCACATACATGTGGTCAAAACTTTCAGACAGAGTCCTTTTCTTTAGGCCACAAATGTGCAGCTATGTTGGATTTAGGTTGTAGTGCTGGACACGACGATACTGTACTTAAAACTGTAGAGACAAAGTGTGTGCCAACAGAATACCAGGAGATACAGAGCCAGCATCCAGAATTGCTCTACTCTCTTGCTGTGAATGAGCCAGAGCCTGCAGGAGTAGTGAGGAAGGGCTCCAGCCCTAACGTCTCTGTGGAAACTGAATTTCTTAGTATCATGACCTGCAGCCAGGTTGCTTTCTTAGCTCAAAGGAAGGCAGAAAGGCAGAAGTCCAGAGATACAGGAGCTGTAAACATGGAGAGTGAACCAAAGGCAGGGCTTGGGGAAGTGAGCATGACTGAAGATAACGTGATTGAGCCTCATGAAGATTTTGTGGAAGGACATGAAAGTGGACAAAACCAAGCACATTCCTTAGAACTTTTTAGTCCTGAAACAAAAAGTAACCACATTCACATAAACCCAGGAAAAGGTCTGGAAGGACATGCAGGATCTCAAGAACTGTTCAGCTGTGAAGATGAGCTGGCATCAAATGAGATCCATATTGAGTTATGTAGCTCAGGAGTGCTGTGCTCCCAACCACATGCCTGCCGTGGGACTCCTGTGGGAAGAAGTGAGCCCTCCAAAGAGAACTCGGGCCATTCTAGAGCTCTCTCTGAACTCCCTGCAGTTCCTAAGAAGATGAAATTGTGTTCTAGTGTAAGAGACACTTCCAGGGCCAGGGACAAGAGGTTTGTGTCTGAATTTAAAGGTATTAAAAAACTATCATTAATAAAAAACTGTGACTCTAAAAGCAAGAAGTATAATTGTTTAGTTATGGTGCTAACTCCATGTCATTTGAAAGAAGTAAACATAAAATCTGGACCAAATTATGGCTCGAAGGTACCTTTAGCAACAATTACAGCCATTGATCAGTCAGACATGAAGAGAAAGGTGGTTCTGTGGAGGACCATGGCATTTTGGGCACTTACCGTGTTTCTTGGAGATATACTTTTACTCACAGGTGAGCCCATCCCGGGATAGTGGCAGCTTTTCTCATAGAACTGTGGCTTTCTGTTTTTCTCCCTTCTTAAACCTTTGAGGACTCGCACTTGCCTCCTCTGGGCCAGCCTGACTGGCCCCTTGTGACACCTGCCTGGGTCTCCTTTCTGCTGTGCTGCTCATTCTGTGCCATTTCTGAGTCTCTGACTGTCCTGTTTGTTCTATACCACCTTTCCATTCGTCTCCCCTCTAACAAGCCTTTTCTGAGTCCTCTTCTTCATTCACCAGGGAACTGTTTCGTTTATATCACTGAACTCTGTTTCAGTCTCTTATGTTTTTATCTATGTATGTCTGAGTTTTAATCCTTTTCATATTTTGAAATATGAAAAAGAGAAAAACTCCTGGTGTTGTTACCAATTTTATATAGCCACCAGCGGAGTTTTAGAATATTATCTTTAGATTATTTTCATTGTGCTTCTTTAAATGTGATTTATAGAGCTGGATATGGTAGCTCATGCCTGTAATCCCAGCACCTGGAAGGCTGAGGCAGAATTGCTTGTAGTTCAAGGTCAGCTTGGGCTAGTGAGTTGTAGGTCAGCCAGAACTACAAAGCAAGATTCTTATCTCAACAAAATAGAACAAAACAGAGCAAAGCAAAGCAAAACAAAACAAACCTGCCCCTCAAATTTTAAAAAAGTGATATATTTATGTATATATGTATATATATATATNCACACACATATATACATATATATGTGTATATATCACATTTGTCACATGTATCACATATGTCTATACATAGTTACAGACAGACATGTATACTGATATATTTATTGGGAAATTACTTTGTATCAGATCACATTTTAAGCAGTACATGTATGTCTCATTACAACTACGTGGGGAAAATACTATGTATTATTCAAGGTTTTCTATTGAGGAAATTGAGGCCTAGAAAAATGAAATGACTTGTACACTGTCATACATCTTGGAAGTGGCAAAGTCATGATTCCATCTAGCCTACAGAATTTTAGTCATACTATATAACAATAAGGAACATCATCTTTCTCATCTAGCAGGAGAAAGCTAACATTGTGGTATGTTCTGTTGATTTATAGCTACTACACAGTATATTAGCATTAGGAGAAAGTTGACTAGGCTATGAATACAATCATGATAGAGGAGTAGGTCCCAGTTAGCCTTAGAAGCTGAGAGACCTTGGGTGCACCAGTCGAGTCCTACTGAGTGGCTTGCAGGCAGAGTGAGGACCATGTTCTATCCAAGTGTTTCTCTAGGATTGTCAGACAGTCTGGAATACAGAGGTGAGCACAGGATTTTAGCATAGTTCTGCACCACTATCTGCATCAATACAGTTGTTCACAACTTGGTGACATTCTCTCAAGTAGCCTTATTGGAGTTTAATCATTTCCCTATTATAGGATATTTAGATTATTTCTCTGAATATCTTTTAAGTCAAATTTTTGTTTTATTTATTGTTTTAATAAAGTAGTGAATTATATGTACATATAAATTTATGAGTAGCTCCCTATTTTAATGAATAATGTCCAGTTGTACATTATTGTATCTCTGTCTTGGATAGCTTGTAGTACCTTGAGCTGACAATCATCCCAAAATGGAGAGATTCTGTGTAATAAACGCATTCCATTTAGGCAGTTTTGCTGTGATAATTTTAGCAACAGAATAAAGAAAGAATGTAAATTCAGTTGTCTAGAGGAGACTGACTAGAGCTGAAAAGGTGAGCATCTTAGCACAGTGTTTAGGGAATAGACAAGAGGAGCTAGGAGCCCAGGCCTAGCAGTGAGCAGGCACAAGGGATTAGGAGGCAAGGGCTACAGCTCGGGCTTTCAGAAGGCTCTTCTTAAAATTTCTTATTTGTTCCTTCTAAAAAGCAGACATTCTGAATCAGATGATAAAAAGAGTCTTTGTCTCGGTACTGGCATGGAACCTAGGGGGTCACACATGCTAGGCAAGCATTCTACCTTTGAGCTGCTTCTGCAGCACAATGAGAAGTCCTATAGTTGTGCTTGCTCTTTCTGCTGAGGCTGTGAGGAGCCACTGAGTGTTCTTTAAGACTGTAATTTGACCTTACTGATGACCCTCATAAACCTTGCATTAGCCCTGGGGGGGGGCATCATGGAGGGGCCAGGAGGCCTTGGGAAGAGGCTCTGGGATGTAAAGCAGTAGCAGTGGCAAGCAGTGGGCAGACTCCTGTGCAGACTCAGCCAGTAGGGCCTGCAGACCATGGGCGGGCAGATAGGCAGTGCGAACGCAGGTTTCACTTACTCAGAGGAGATAGGTAAAGTGGAGGGAAAGCGGGTTTGGGTGGGGCTGAATTTAGGGGAGCAAATAGAATATCCTGATGGGAAGGTTCATTAGGTAGTTGTGAGTAAAAGGGCTTAAAGCTGAGGACAGGGTCTACATATAAATTTGGAAGCAACCACTATAATTTATGCATCCTTGCTTTTCCATTATCTCCCACTTATTTTGCTACTGCTAATATTTTATACTACAAACACTTTGTACACTGATTATATCCTGCCTGGGTCTCTTTCCCTGTCGCTCTTCCTGTCCCTGTCCCTGCCCCTGTCCCCATCTGACTTCCTTTCCCTCTATGTCTCCCTTTCCTTCTACATCGTCCTTCCTCTCTGCATCACTCTTCTCTTTCCATGTATAGTTTTTGCTCTACCTAGAATTATTTCTACCTTTTGGAATGTTTACTTCCATTTAATGACTCTTTTTTCAATCCATCTTGGATGATACAGGTCTTTCTATTCCGTTGAAAAATGTTCCCTACCTCCAAGGTATTTCATTTTTAATATGTATAGATAATGATTACCATAGTGTTTAAGAAAAAATTATCATACTCTTTAATGTCATCAGATACATCCATAGCAGAAGGAACCAACACATGCTGAATGTTACAACTTTTCTAAGCACTACTACTTTGCAGTCAGTCCTTCACTTTCTGATCTCAAAAGACTTACTTATAATCTTTCTGAAGTGTTCATGAAAGCCCTTGCCTTACGTAAGTAGACACCATTAAAACTATCTCAGAGAGCAGTGAGTTTTCATGTTATCCTTTCAGTATGGCATATGGGGGTTATGTGTAATATTTTGCTAAGTGATTGCTAGATTAACAGTACTAAGAAGGAATTTATGGCATGATCAGCCTTTTTTTTTTTTTTTCCCTCTCTAGATGTTACCATTCATGAGGATCAGTGGGTTGGTGAGACAGTACTTCAATCAACATTTACCAGTCAGTTATTAAATCTTGGGAGTTATTCTTCTATCCTGCCTGAAGAATGTAAGACACATTTTGAATACAGTAATTTCTTATATAGTATTTAAAGCACTGATGGTCTTTGATTTATGTTTCAACTTAAAATTTTTTACTTTGTGATTGTGCAGAAGCAACACACATACTTTGTTTTATTCATTTTTTGGAGATATCTCGCCATATAATTTAGGCTGGGCTTCCATGCACTATGTAGCCCAGGGTGGCCTTGAACTTGTGGTGATTTTCCTGACTCAGGCTCCAGAGTGCTGGAGACACACATGGGCCAGATATAGGCCACCATGCCTGGTTACACTTTGGATCTTGAATTTTGATAGTTTCCTGGGGTCACTAGTCTCCATATGTTGTGACCTTCTCTAGAAATGCTGGGCAGTGAGCCACAGGTTCCAGCCAGCTACCTGATCTCCAGGGGAAGCAACTGAGCCTCTCAGAGGCACCCTGTTGCTCAGCTGTTTTGGGGTGATAACCCCGTTGTAAGTTGAAGGGCATCTGTACATAAACATAACAGGACAAATTAGAATAAAATGATTTCTTCTCTCTTTTTTTTTCTAGCCATATATTATGTTCTTATTGTGTTTGGGTGCCTGGGCAATTTATTCCTGTCAGTGGTGATTTATACTATTTGTGGCCATCTGTCACCTTGCAGTATGTGTTCATTATAAACTCCTAGCTCTGTGATCTGATCAATGGCTTTGGGGTTCTGGGTGATCGGTGTCAAGAACCCGCTGCCCGTAACCTTGACTGAGACTGTCTTTCTCTCATAGTTCTTTTGTGATCTGCCTAAAGTTCTGAAGCTTAACCATCTCCCTATTTTTACTCTTCCTGGGGTGCTTTCTTATTTTCACCTCCATTTTGATTGTTTCATTAGTTGGGAGCAAATCAGAAACCTTTCTACCTCTGGGTCCTACCTCTTGGTTATCTCCATGGCACAGTTCCTACAGTGTATCTCATTTCTTTATTATAATTAAGTTTATTGGTAAATTATATATCTATATATCACATTCATAATAGGGACTTTGTGTCTGTACATGTTATATCTTAATTCTTTTTTTCCAATTCCCCTCCTCTCCCTTCAACCCCTCTCCCGCTCCTTA
>NDGN011457218.1:0-15303 GCA_002564285.1 Tympanoctomys barrerae | reverse complement strand
AGAAGAAGAAGAAGAAGAAGAAGAAGAAGAAGAAGAAGAAGAAGAAGAAGAAAAAGAAGAACTCTTGCTCTGCCCTCCAGGACTATAGAATCCTGTACAGTTCCCTAACAAAATATCTTAGGGTCTTGATGCTTGATATCTAAGGCATAGTATAGCCTTCAAAAGAACTCTAACACAAGAGAATGGATTTTTGCCTCCTTTAATGGGGCATTAAAAAATCATCAAGAAAGGCAATTTAGGAGAGAACTGGATACCTACTGACCTCCCTAGAGGAGGACTATAAGACAGGAATATCTATACCTAAGAACATGTATTGTAACCCAGAAAGAAGTACTAATAACTTCATAATACTTGACTCTATTCGCATCACCTACATAATCTAAAGCCAGTAATTCTCTACATGTGCATACAGTTCTCCTACCCACCTGGGGCTTATCTGTGATGACATTTTAAAAATGAGTAAAATTTGCCTGGGTTAAATCTAGAAATGTTAAAATACTCATGGATAACCTAGCTTAGCAACATCTCAAACCTCTTCGTCACACCTACAGTTGTCTCAATTCTGTTTAGCACCTCTATTCCAAGTAACTGTGCAGGAGAGTTTTTCCTTTCACATTATCAACTTCACTCTCTGAGTGTACAGGGTTTGCCCTCTCTTCAATAGCACCCTTGCCTTATAAGAGAGAGAAAATGCACAAGATAGTTAGGGGTGCTCAGTAACATCTCAATTCACAGATGAGAACTCTCCTGGTGTCCAGAGAAGTTGCTGAGGCTGCTGTCCCTTCTGATCTTGTGATAAGAGGTAACAAAGAAGGACTCAGAGGACCTAAGACCACCAAAAGCAGCAGAAATGGCTTCTAAACTGGGGAGACCATTAGGAAGCCCCAAGTGATCATGGAGAGATAACACTTGACATCTTGTTTTACTCTTGCAATAGTCTGGGACTCTCAGGAACACTTCACCCACCTTGTCAAGCTTGAACCTGCATAGAGGAAGGGTCATTCTAGAGGCACAGGTGCAAGGCAACCCCTAGTTATTAATAGAGTACAAGAAATGGGGTCTGAGTTTTTGGAATTGTAGAGAAAAAGAAAGACTTTGTGGGACAAGCAAAGATGTGTTTGGAAGATGAATTCAAAAACTTATCACCTACATAGCTTCATAGCATGAATAAGTTTCAATACAGACCCAGTGGAGGAAAAACCTCAGGTACTCCACTCATGATCCTACTCCAGTATGGGCACTGAGGCCTTTTCACCCCAGTACCTGCAACCCCTGCTACTACCCCAGACCCCAAGCTTTGCTCTTGGAGATTTGCAGATGTGCTGGCCATTAAATGGAATTTTCACACGGGAATTCGCTTGAGATGAGTTTCTGACCTGAAGTTATAACCACATGAAAATCAATAAATGGGTGTTGATAGGATAAGAAAGCATATTGACTTTTCAAGATCAATTCTTCTCAGTGCTTGGGAAGGAAAAGTCTGCACAAAGCTTTGAGTTTTTGTGATGTAGAAGAGGCAGTAGATTGGGGTGAATGCAGGCTTTGGCTCAGGTACACATGGGCAGCAATGTCATGTCCTAAAGCAAGAAAGAACTCTGCCAGGAAAAAATAAATTTAATGTTTGGGAGACAAAACAAACATGGCATTGGGATGAAGAATGAATGTAGTTTAAAAAAGCACAGGGTTGAACTACAAGTTCAAAAGTAAGAAATGCAGGGGAAGTGAGAAATCCGGAGAAGTCAACTCTGGTGCTTGCTGGTCTCTTTCCCAGTTTGAGCACCAGAGAGTTGGAGAGGCATAAGATCCAAGAGAATCCATTCACCTTCTCCATAGTATTCCAACTTTGTCCTGTCTGCTACTCAAAGGAACTATGCGACCTTTACTTCCTCTTTTTTTCTGTATTTTAGGGAAGGGTCTACAGGGTATTCAGGGTCTCACTACTAGATCAGACTCATAATGATCTTCCTGTTTACAGCCTCCCAAGAGCTGGAATTACAGCCACACACCACCATGCCCAGTTCCATTCGCCATCTCAGCGCATCTGGGGGGTGGGGCCAGCATGGCAGGCTGGAGGATCAAACCCCCAGCCCCTGCGCCTACTTGCAGGAGCTCTAATCCACTGAGCTATTTGGCCAGCCCTTGAAACCTTTACTTCCTAATTCTGCACACACACACACACACACACACACACACACACACACACACACTTTGGACTCAAGAAATATTTTCTACTGTTGCATTTTCTTATTGTACCTTCAGAAGAAAAAAAGCTGATCACCAGTTCTATAGGATATTCCTCCTTGGAAATCAAAGTTAATTAACATTTACTGAACCCTGCCTAGACAAATGGCACAATGCCAAATTCCTAACAGACAATGAAAATGGATGAGTAGGCATGGTCCTAAAAATAAAAGACCACAAAAATACCCAGTTTAGCAAGTAACATCAAGTTTTTTCTTCCTGGGGCTAAAGTATAATCCACAAAAAAGGAAACCTTTTGCATTAGAAAGCACATGCATTCATAAAGACATGATATTTAAGTTTCTTAAATCAATTCATAAATTTAAGTACTGAGCTATCTCTAATTATCTCGCTTAAAATAACTAAAAGATATGAGCAATATGTTTATAAATCTTTTTGCACTACTATCTATAAGACTTATCTTGCCCTTCAGAGACTGCACCCCAATGGCACATCGGCTGGTTCACTCTAAGAGACAGCATATACAAGTTGTTATCTTGCATAACCACTGTATATTTTCTCGGCTCATTACCAACATGGGTGCTTAAAAATACATGTGTCTGGGTTGCTCGCCTTCAGACTTTATATTTATGGAGGTTGAGCCTAATCGATAGATTTGTTACTCTCCCAAGAGGATTCTATTATGTAACAGACCTGTGCCATCTCTAGTTGTAGAATCCCTGTTACTTCCTCAGTAAGCCTGTGTCTTTTTCCTGCATCAAGACACTCACTGGCCTCCATGTTTAAACCAGGAAGAAAGAGAGCAGGGAGGTTAAGCAGAAGTTTCTAGGCCATAATGCCTACAATCAATAACCAGCTTCTCCACTTTCTGGGTTTGAGTTCTTAAGCAAGTTACTGCATCCCTCCTTACTTCAGCTTCCTCATCCATAAAATGAGGAAGGCAATCAGGCTGTCTTCTTTATGAAAAATCCAATACATGCAAACCACTAAGAACAACATCCCATGTGTAATCAGTTCTCCAAAGTGCTATTCTTATGACAATCAGATTCATTATGACTTAACTCCTGCCATGTTTTAAGGTTTCTATTGTCCATTGCTTCCCTTAGTCATTTTCTCCCAGCAAAAGGCCACCTTCTCTTTTGATTTTTTTTTTGTCTGTCTCCACTGGTTTCAATCCTCTTAAACTACTGGCAACTACCTACTTCTGCTCTCTCCCCCATCTCCTGAACTCACTTTAGACTTTTATAAAAGGGATTTATTCTCTGAAATTAAAGACTTAAAAGGTCCCATTTGTATTATGGTGCTTATTACTCTATGGTAATTTATCAATTTTTTTCTCCTGTCTGTGAATCACTTGAAGATAAAACAGAGTCTACTAATTTTGATATAAAATACATACAGCATAATGCCCACCAAATGTACATATTTTATAGAATGAGCTATGTCTTCAAAAAACCTGTGTCTAACTCTTCCTAGAGAACTATGCTTCCAGGAACTCTTGGAGTTCAGAGGAGCCATATGAATAGCAATCACCAATAAAGTGTGCATAGAAATTGAATGCTTTACTTCTATCCAGGGTAGTGTAAACCCCTCTAGTCATCCTCCAGTCTCTTTGTTCCCCTGGTATGGAGAATGTGGAGGCCTCATATTAGGAAAGAAAAAACACGGGAATCCTAGCAGCCACAATTATTGATTCAGTGCATTAAGAACAATTGCCCTGGCTCACCACCCAGACCCACAACAGAATTATGGCAAGACAATTGTGGGCAAGACAAACTTTTACTGTATTAAGCCACTGTGTATTTGAAATTGTCTGTTTTTGCAGCCTTGCCTTTCCTCTTATGACCAGTACAGTTCAATAAATGTCAGTTAAATTGATTCTGATAGAGTCATTATGCACAGAAACTATGTGGCAAGAGCTGTTGCTTAAGAGGACTGTGGTTTTTTGCTTCAGTTGTGTTCCTCAAGTCAACCAGCTCCCCTATAAAGGATTATTTTCAGTTGTGTTCCAAAGATCAGATTTCTTTTGATGAATAACATTATCAGTACATAAGATATTTTATTATCTATGTATCAACATACCACAGAGCCCACAACCAGCTCAAGAAATGATTTTCTCTTAAGGATTTTAGCAGCTGATGCTAATTGATCTAATTTTTTTAAGTACAGCCTGTAGTACACACAGATTTTGCACCTTGCCTACTAAAATGTATCATGGAGAAAAAGACAATAGAGATATCTGAAATGACATAAATAGTAAATTTCCAGGAAGTCCAATTTCAGTAAATGATGAGAATTCAAAAAGTAAGAAAATGTGTGCTGGGCATGCCTCGCTGCACTAACAGTTGCATTTTCTTTCTGTGACTGTGCCTCACCTGTGAATTCCAACATCTTGGAGAGAGAGAGACTGCCAACCCCGACTCTAGGTTTCTATTGTTTCTTGGTTGAATTCAGAGAGTTGAAAGCATAACACTCCCTTTAGCATGCAGTTGGCTGTTATAGATTTTTCTCCTTCAGCTCTCAGATAGAGGGGAGACCAAATGAGAAATCCATCAGATGATAGAATGAAAAGGCACCAGTCACGCTGCCTACAAAAGGAGCGCTGACATGGCTCCACCATTGTGGGTCGTCACAAACCATAGTGAACCTCTGCAAAGACAGGAAACAATAAACTTTTAAAAATGCTTATCAGTTGCCCACCCATCCATATCTCATAAATACATAATTAACTTTCTGAACATGGGTAGTTTGGCATTTTAAAATGTATATTAATTGCTTGATATTCTGCCCATTCCAGGCTGTTTATGTAAATATTGAGTTGAGAGACTTCTTAAAATGCACAGAATTCACTTGGTTATCTACAATAGTAATTGACTAAATACATAATTAGAGTATTTTTAAAACAGGTATTATAGACTCCATAATCTTTAATGACCTCTTGCATCATCTTAACCTGAGGTGTCAAGACTTAATTAGAATTTGAAATTTACGGATCATTGACCAAAGCACCATAATTGGCTTGGCATATGCACTACTGCAGATCATCAGTGAATGAGCTCCTTAGAACAACTCCTCAGAATGGTATGGTAAAATACACTGATTCATCCACTTGGAATATTTCATGTACAAAATTGAATGTTTTAAATCTTTAAAGGATGTACTATAACTTATTCACTGTTGGTGTGCCAAACTCTTTTCTCACAAAGGAATGTCAGTGAGTTAATGTAGGAGGAATGACAGAAAATTTTAAGTCATCATTCTGCAATGGACATCCCCCACCTTGCTCAAGGAAATCATTAATTCAGACAAGAATCACTAATGGGAACTGAAACCCTAGATAAAACACAGTGAAGAGGAAAGGCTATTCCCAAGGTGTCAGGTCTAATTCTATAATAGTTTGTTAATTGCAAAGAAAAATGTTTACTATGGAGAAACATAGAGATATTTAGTGGTACACTTGGAGTAATGCTCTGGGATGCAATATACAGTATCCAGCAACACTTTGAGGCCTTATTACTTGCAAAGTTTAATATACTTCTGGTCAAGCCTGGGAACTTAATATTGTATGAAACCTATTTTGTATGAAATAGAGGAATAATGTACATAATCCCAACAGGAAATAATTAGGATACTCCAGGATGGGGGACAGCCTAACACAATGTACTGAACAGACAGACAATGTAATGAGTCTTAAAAAGCAAAGAAATTGAACAGATAAAAAAATTAGTAACAAAACATAAGGATCATGAGCAATATGTGTACTCTGAATTCTGGTTTGATACAAACAGCTATAGCAGACATGTTGGGGAAAACTAGGAAAATTTAAATTTAATCCAATTATTGGAGTACTTTAGATAATTATTGCTTTTGGAGGGGCTATAATGATCCATAGATACAAAAGCAAATGTCTTGTACTTAGAAAATATTTGCTGAAGTAACACTTCTAATAAATGTAGCTGGCTTTCAAATAGTACAGCACTGAGACATGAATAAATATAATGCAACTATAGTAAAATGTTAACAATTGTGGCATTTAAGTGATGGATATGCATGAGTTCATTAAGCAATATTTTCAATTTTCAGTACATCTGTAAGTATTTCTATATATTTACATTTATCTATACAGTAGGAGGTAGAATTCTTTCATCCATGTTCACAGATCATATTCTCTCATCTTATTAGTGTCTTCATAAGTTTGTGTGACTATGTGTGTGTGTGATTGTGTGTGTGTGTCCATGAAGATATTTCTCTAGAAGTGTGTGTATTCAATATAGTATGACATATTGACCTTATTTATTCTCTCCTTATGAATATTTGGATCATATTGAATTGGAATTAATTTACACTATTTGGTGTGTGAAGAGAAATGATTTGTATTTTACTTATGAAAGATTCATTTCCATCATTATACCAGCGTGGATTTATTGGGAACCCATTAGGTGCGGGCACAATGCAGAGCTCTAAGAAGTAATGCAAATATGAACCCAGATAGTTGACTGGGGAAGAACAATATTACATGGTCAAATATACTAAATTAAAATGTCACAAAAATAAAAGCTCATTAATAAAGAAACTAACACACAAGAATCTGGTGTAATGTGGGGACCTTAGCACTAAGAGGTGAAGCCTAAATAGCCATGTAGTCAGAAGTAAGAAAAGAAAGGAAGTGTACATGGTGGAAGACAGTATGGGCAGCTCCAGAAATAGAAGGGCCAGAGGAAAGGACATAACAAACAGAGGGGTGAAGATAAGAAGAAGCCCTATCACCCAATGCCATGAGGCTCTATTGAGGGCTCTGATCTTTATCCAAAGAATATTGGGTAGTTTTAAATGTGGACAGATGTGACATATGCTCAGTGGGTCTCTCAGGCTGTGATATGGTGCAGGCATTGGAAGGGAGCCAGAGTGGAAATTGTGAGGACAAGCTGGAAGCCACCGTGAAAATCCAGGCAAGATACAGCAGTGGCTGGAGGCAGGATTGAAGTGTAGAGAAGGAGAGAAAGAAATGGATCCTAAAAATATGTAGGTGGCAAAAGTGAAAGACTCTGTGACTGATTAGTTAAGAGTAGAGAATAAAAGACCATCAGAGACTGATCTGGGGGTTTTTGCAGAGAATGCTGAAGGAGAAATGGCCCATTAGAGTGATCACAGTTGAGCTTTAGATATGCTGGGTTATTAAGAACTTCAAACTGTCAAAGACAGTTGATGGTTCATTGTTCAATATTAAACATTCAAATGGTGGGACAAGAACAAAGAGAATTAGTTTTGATGAAATGATATTTTATATTTCCAAACTGGAGTTCTTCCTTGAACAGTTACCCTGGGAAATGATTCCTTATGCTAACAATCCTATCAAACCTCAAACCATTTGAGGTTTATCTTTGAAAACTGCTAGTTAGCAGCCTCTCTGCTGTCATCTTTGAATTCAAAGGGTACTTCTCAGGTCATCCTCAAGCTCTCTGTGAATGCCAGACATGGGCTTACTCCAGGAACAAATGAAAGAGAAAAGGCAAAAATATTCAAATGTGCTTGTAGTGTGTGTGTGTGTGTGTGTGTGTGTGTGTGTGTGTGTGTGTGTCTTTTGCTGTATCTTGAATGCCTGGCTCTTAAATTTCTTGACTCTGGATTAGGGTAGTATACATAGTAAGCCCTTGATAAATATTCATTAACTATGTGTAGAAAATTGATCTTGTTACAGTGTATCACTTCATAATTTCATCCGATGGGGGCCAGCACCCATTATCCAACTTATTTCCTAAAGTGATGTCTTTGTGCAACTTGTATCAGGTTTTAAAGTAAAAAGAAAAAAAATCAACTTGCAAAGACCCACAGGAAGAAAAGGGAGAAAGAGGAGAGAAGATGTGGGTATCGGAGGAAGGGAAGAAACAGGAGAAAGAGAAAAGTTAAAAATACATGTGATGAAAAGTGCAGCAAGAGATAAAAATGTATCTCTTAGCTACGTCTTGTCAGGGGTGCTGTGATCCTTATGGGGCCTCTCAAAGTGGCCACCTGCAAAGATAAGGTCCATCTGAATACACAAGGTCTAACATGTCTAAAAAGAATAGGCTATAGATGCATACACACACACACACACACACACACACCACAAAAAAATAATAAAGACAACAAGTGAAAGTCGAGTTAAATAATCCAGCCCAGGGGACACAACTATGAAAGTTCACCAGAAACTCATTTTAGTGAGTCATTTACTAAATTGATAGAGCATCCGATGCACTCGGGACATTTATTAAAATTGCTGACTCCTAAACCTACTGAGTCAGAAACTCTGTATGCCCTGACACTTGTGTAGCTGAGTGAAACACAAATGGAAATTCATAGCAGCTTCTAGTGCGTGAGCCCAGATTCAGATGCTACTTTTTATATCTGGTGACTCCAAGAATGCCACTAAACTCCTCTGGCCTGGGGATCTTCCATAAAGGATGAAAACAATCTGTTGCTTTTTAAACTTTCTAACTCTTAAGATTTGATGTCCAGTGCTACTGCTTTTGCTCTCTGAGGTTCTGGCAACTAAAACATTACCCTTGGCCTGTGTCAGTAGATGCCGAGCACCATAACTGTCCTCTGATAGTGGGACAACCCGGGCTCTGACATGCCTGGTTCCACCAGGGTAGCTAGGACTATCTGGACTCATTTCCAGCTTGCATTTTATTGCCGCATAGCTCAAAACTTGATGACACCATTAACTAAAGGATCATGGACAGCTAGGACTGTATATTTAAAGTGGGCCTCTAAGGGCAAGGAGGGGACTGGTGAGCAACAAGGAGGAAGGGCACGATAGGCAAAGAGAACAGCCCTGGAAGAACATGAGGACACCCAAGGTCACTCAACCATGATTAGTGTCTTCATTAAAAGTGGCTGGATTAAATTCTAGAATTCAAATTTAATTTTATTTCCCAAATCACAGTCAAAGAGGAAAAACTTAATAAAATTTTTTGCAAATGTGAAGCAGTGTGCTTCAATAGTGAGAGTACATTTCTTTCATAAAATTGCAGGAGCTATGGTTAAATGTATATTTTGTGTGTGCCATTTAAGATGCATCTTGCACACTGGTAAATATAAACATCTATGAACAGAAAAGTAACTAATGGGGAAGTGGTTGTGTGTGCTTCCAGAGAGCAGCCCTTTTCAGAAGTGGGTAGAGAATTAGATTGTGCAGTCAAGAGACATTTGGCTGGGACAGGACTTTGCTGCCAACTCAGCCTCTGCCATGTCATGAGTCACAGAACTGGCAGGCTCTGAGTACACATGCGGTCTTAAGACCCTCTCTGCTTGCCAGTTCTACTGAGTACACAGTACCCAACCACTGCCTACTTTGGAGAGGAGTGTTTTGAGTGGAATTTTTCCTTTAGGCAGGGGAGGCATGAAACAAACTCCCTTTTGTAACACTTTGATAAAATGCTCCCAAAATTCAGAAGAGGAAAAGTCTATACCCTCCAAAGCTAGGCTTTCCTGTTATGTAAGATGATGTAGACTGAAAGGAAGTTTACTAGCTGCCAAGACTCCCAGGACAGGCTGCTGGCAGCAGGTTCTTTGAGGAAAGTAGCAGATGGCCTCTGGGAAGCGTGGGGAGTCAGCCAAGGTTTCCCTGGAGAATCACTGGATAGATGTCCGGAATACTCCAGGCACTAAAGTAACCCCTAGGCTCTAGCAAACCTAGCTTTTCCTTTATGATTTTAAAGCAGAGAGAGAGAGAGAGAGAGAGAGAGAGAGAGAGAGAGAGAGAGAGAGCTGTATGCCTAAGATACAAGGGTTGCAGCTGAATAAGAGGGACCCATCTTTTCTCCAAAGTCAGCCTGGATAATGTCATTTCTTCTACAACAAGCCATGAGGCAAATTATGAGACTGTTCCAGTCAACTTCATTGGGTGGCCTTAGAGGCATCAGGACTTGCTTACCTGCTGTCCTTTCCTCAAGTCGGTTAATAGAGTTGTTCCCAAACTTTACTGACTTGAACTAAATTACCATGAGTTTGACTGAATCTGAGTAAATTGGATAAACTTTCCTAGCAGCGGTTTTGTGTTTTCTGAAGGAATGTCACAAATAGCAGAGATTTTTTTTTTTATTTCAAATATCCAATGTGAAGGCTAAATCCAAGTCACTTCATAGACCATTGTATTCCAGTAGGGCAGTTACCATGCTAGGATGAAGCAAAAGTAAATAAACGTGCATATCAAGCATATCAAACATATTCAAAATTCTTTCCTAACACAAGTATTGATGAATATCAATTCTGCTTGAAAGCATGCTCAAGAAGTGGAGTGAAGGGCTGGGTATATAGCTCAGTGGCATAAGTGCCTACCTTGCAAGCCCAAGGTCCTGAGTTTGATTCCTAGTATGAAATAAAAAGAAAAGGAAAAGATGCTGAGTGAAGAGAAAGGGTGTATTTTCAAAGATGCTTTGAACCAGTAGGAGAAACCAGACTGCCGTATGAAATACCATCATAGAAAGCAAGACAAACCACAATTGCATAGATCAGTTCTAATGCATCGGAAAAAACCAAAATACTATTTGCCAAGTTATCACTAAATGTGCTTCAGCATTGAATCTTGAGGTTTGGTGCAATTGGCCTTCCCTTCAAAGAAAAAGCTTCCACGTACAACCTGCTGAGAAATTTGAATACCTCTTAGAGAAAGAAGTCAAGTGCCACAGAGGAAATCATCTGTCCCTTCCTCAGGACAAGAACTGTTACTCATCTTAGCAGAGCACTTTTGGTGTTCCCTGCAATGCCGAGATGTTCCAGTGTGGGCTGCCAGATCATTTTGGAAAGCTTCAGATGTACTGTTCTTTGCTTGATGAATATGAATGCACTTGCATTTTAAGTTTTTGTTTTCTTTATTACTCTATTACTTTTTTAAAAAATAGATTTCTCTGAAGTCAATGAGGTCAAATCATAGGAACATGAAGAAAAGGGCAAGGGACTGATGTCTCTCCGACACATGCCTCACCTGTGCCTGGCTCTGTCATAGTGTTCTCTCTGCCTCGGTTGCCCATATATGGATACCCAAATCCTCTTCTTTAAAACCCCCCATTCGATGCCGATTCTAATCTCCCACTCCCAAATCTTCACCATGATCAAGTGTGACTTCTCTCCTAGAGAATTTATTTAGCATATTTAAATATTTACATGTCCTATTCTCTATAATATACATATATGTGTATATATTACATATCTATTAATATCCTCTGATGCGCCCAAAACATGTCAATTTTTTATAAGCAGTTCACATTCAGTAAGTACTTTCTGGAAACATTTGTAGGATTAAAAAAATACATGAATTAATTGTGCTCCTGAAGAATCTAATACATTTATCCAACAAGGACCAACAAAAAAGAATAAAATTATGTATCCAGTTGAGGAAGATACACACCCTGGGTAAAAGTTATCAGCACCCCACATCATTGGTGAGTCCATTTAGCTTTATGTACCTCTTTTCCAAACATTTGGCAAAAATCAAACTTAATCAGCAAACCGGCAAAAGTACTCTGCTTTAGACAATTCCTCTTGAGAGTTGGCTTCTTTAATAAGCTGCTTCTTCCTTGAGAAATGCTTCCAAAGGGAAAGCATTGGGATGGAGAATGAAGTTGTGAAACAGCCCTGTCTATATAAAACGTAAATATTTAGTAGACATTAGTGTGGGCAAAGACTTCTTTCTTCTCTATGACTTGAAACTCAGCCTTATCAAAAAATTTTACATTGAGAAAATACAAACTCTGAATCATCAAAAATAATTGTTCTCTCTAAATATAAAAAATTAAACAGTAAATATTGATATAATGTGAGAGATAAGACACAGGAAAATGACCCACAGTTGATAGAAATGAACCTTGGTGGACAAAAGTATGCAAAGTACTATGATTTGTGTCCCTCCAAAATTTGCAGTGAAACTTCATCACCAGTGTGAAAATATTTAAGAAGTAGGACCTTTAGGAGGTGGTTAGCCATAAGAGGGAAACTTTCATGAATGAGATTAGTGCCTTTATGAAAGGGCTTGAGGGAGCAAGTTCATCACCCCTGTTTTTCTCTTTCCTTAGTATATGTTTGTGATACATAATGTGTTCATTTACTGCAGGAGTTGTTACATATACACATCAAACCTTAACCTTCCATCTTCTGCCTTTCTGCTATGTGCAGAAGCAGTAAGGAAGGTCCATCTTTGTCTTAAAACTCCTTCTAAGAGTCCACCTGGCACAGCCCTGAGCAAGTGTGTGGACATAGTCGGAAGCACTCTTCACCCCACCCATCTTGTCCCAAGCTCCCAACTACTGCGCTCCCTGCCCTTCATAAGCTTCCTCCAACCTTTGCATTTGGCACAGCAATTCTCTGCCTGGAATGGGCCCCTCCCAAGGGTTTAGGTCATTCACATCTCAGCTTAAGTGAGGCTTCTTTAGAAACAACATTCTATTTCCATTTTATTTGATTCATGTTACTAGCATTTCATTTTTCACAAAATTACATGTCTTAGTGTATGTTAAAAATAGTGAGCTTTTCTATGTTTTTTCATGGTTCATTGTTTGACATACCACAAACCTTCTAACACTTCTGAGAAGAAAAAGGTATGATTTGACTTTTGGTTGAAGGCATTCTGTTATTCACTTTTAATATAATATTTATCACTACTGACTGTATATTTGATATGATTTAAGAATTACCCAATTCTGTAAGGATTGTGGTCAGCATTTTCTTCCAAAAGAAGTTATCAAAGAAATTATTTTAGAAAATTAAGCCATGAAAAGGTTCAGTATTCCAAAAATCTATGGATACACTCTGCTCTGGGTTGCTACTGAATGGTTGTTGGTGAAACCATTCTTTGGACTGGATTCAGTAACCCCAGAAACAAAGGAAATCTCAGGGGAAACCCAGGGGAAGGAGGGACTAGGTACTCTCCTAGGCAGACAGCCTTTATGCTTTGTATCACTAGTGCCACCACCATGGACCTTTCTACATGTTAGGCCATATATAACCTTGGAAATTATTTTATTTATTTATTTATTTATTTGGTACAGGGTCTTGCTATACAACTCTGATTCATAGTGATCCTCCTATCTCAGCCTTTCCAGCTCTGGTATTACAGGCACAAACACAGCTATTGTCCAGGTTTCAGTGACCAATACAACATGTTGTGATTCTTGGCCACAATAGACCATCACAGCATATGGTGCCGGGAGTCGAAACTGGATCCTTGTGCTTGCCAGGCAGGCGCTTAGACCACCAAGCTATCCCCCCAGCCCTTGGAAATTATTTTAAATCCTGGTCCCAAAAATCTCCTGTCAATTATTTTAGAGCTATGGAAAAAGATAACATGTCTTTACCATTCTTCAGATGTCATTTAGCCTTCAGTGATTTAATGAGATTATCCTGATCTAAAAAGGAAGAGTTTATAAAAACTACTGTCTTGAGGGAATTGAGGAATACAAACTCATCATTGTAAAGCACGGAACACTTTACAATGGGAGCTTCATGAAGACATAGTTTGGGTCTGTCTGCTGTGCTGATATATTCAGGTATCTCCATCAGTACCTAGATATAAAGTAAGGCTCAGTAAATAATTGTGAAGCACATTTGGGAGTCATCCCAAGATGTTCCCATACTTTAGAAACTCATATAATGTACAGGGTGAGGTCCTGTTCAGGTATAGGCCTTACTGCAATAATGGGGTGGACAGAGCTGTGTCTTAGTTACCTTTATGATTGTTGAGGCAAAATGTCCAATACCCACAAATTGAAGGAGGAAAAGTTTATCTCAGCACACAGGTTGCAGAGGTCTCAGTCCATAGTCAGCTGGACTCAAGACAGGGAAGCATGGCAGGAGTCATCCCAGAGAAACAGTCCATGACAGAACAGACAAGAGGCAGCAGCAGCAAGCAGCAAGCTTCCCTTTCCCCTTGTCTCCCAAGCCTTTTGGATGGTTCCACCCACACTCAGGGTGGGGCTTCCCATTATCTCTACCCAGAACTGTAACAAACCAACTAGTAGACTTAATCCCAGTATCACACCCTTAATCCACATTCACACACTCTAGTTTCAGCCATTTCTGAAAAGCCTCACCTGTGATTGCACAAGGCCTTGTAGGGAAATCTAGATACAACCAATAACAAGTTTGTCGTCTTTATATAAGCACACGCATGCCCCTTGGTTATGACAACATTTTTCATTGCAGGACCTCTAGTCCTAGAAAGTTACTCAAGCTGTACACCTGTGTCTACACCAAGGGCCTCAAACTGTGCTGCCTGCAAGGCCTACGCAGGAGACATGTATTAGTAATCAGGTTGGGCAGAAGTCAGGAAAAATTGAAGATCTATGTTTTACCAAAACAGGCAGTTGATACTCGACTCCTATATGTTATAGAAATGGAGATCTCGTGCTGTCAAATGATGGATTTGCTTTTCAAGAAGTGTATACATTCAAATTGTCAAAATAAAAGTCTTAGGCCAGCGAGATAGCTCAGTGGACTAAAGAGCCTGCTTAGGCAAGTTCTTTAGTGAAGTTCCCTCTGGCACCTCATGCTGCACCAGCTTTGCCCCCAAGCATGCTGACCTGGCTACAAAGCCTGGGCATGATGGCACACACCTGTAATCCCAGATCTGGGGAGGCTGAAAGCAGGAGGATTACCAGGAGTCCAAGCTGTATACTGAGACCCTACAACAACCAAATACATTAAAAATAAATAAGTAAATATCTCTCTTAATTCTTAAAAAGTATTATTAAACTCCAAAAAAATTAAAAATGGGCCTGCCAAATGACTCAGTGAAGGCCGGGGAGATAGCTCAGTAGAATAAGTACCTGCCTGGCAAGTGCAGGATCCTGAGTTCAATCCCCGGTTCCACAAAGCAAAAACAAAAACAAACAAAAAACCACAAATGGCTCAGTGAATTAAAGTGCCTGCAAGCAGGCTCAGGGGTCGGGGTTCAATCCCTGGGCCTGCTGTGCTGACCCTGCCCCCAGGGCACACTGAGACAGCGATTGAGACTTATCATGGTGGTGGACACTGTAATCCCAGCTCTTGGGAGACTGTAAACAAGTGGGTCACTACGAGTCCAATCTAGTAGTGAGATCCTGAACACCCTGTAGACCTTTCTCTAAA
>NDGN011457215.1:0-10567 GCA_002564285.1 Tympanoctomys barrerae | reverse complement strand
TCCGGGGTCACAAAGGAGGTGTTGGTCCAGGCCTTGGAAGATTTGCTGCCATCTCCAAACTTCGGGGTGAAACTGGAGACGCTGCCTCTGTCTCCCGGGAGCGGAACCGATCCAGACACCAAGCCGGTCTTCCATACTCTCACCAACGGCCACGCCAAGGGCCGCTTGTCCGGAGACGAGGGCTCCGAGGACGGCGACGACTATGACACCCCTCCCATCCTCAAGGAGCTGCAGGCGCTCAACACCGAGGAGGCCGTGGAGCAGCGGGCAGAGGTGGACCGGATGCTCAGGTAGGCGGCGGGTGCGGTGCAGAGCGCGCGCTGGAGTCTCCGGAGCCCGGGCCCCGCGCCCGAGCCCCACGCTGCCCGCTACTCCCGAAAGCCGGTTTGCGTCTACAGAAGTCCCCCAGGAGTGCTGGGCTCCTCTCCCAGCACCTGGATCCCTCTCAGACCCTCCGCCAGACCTCCCTGGGCCCGAGGCTCCAGCCCAGTGTGCAGGACCCTAGGGCCTTACCGGTGGGGCTCGACCCGGGAGAGCTAGACTCTCGGAGCCTTTTGCTCGATTTAGCCCCAGACTGAGGCGTGAATGGGTGCCGCGAGATCGCTGCGATTTCCCGGGAGGAGAAGCTCGAGCCCCGCAAGCCTCAGGCCGCGCTGCCTGGGGTCAGGGAAGCCGCGGGCGGGGCTCCGGCACCTCGACCCGCAGTGCGTGGCCGCGGGACCTCAAGCCCCCGGGGCCGGGATCTGGTGGGCGCTCCTATCTGCGGCGCCTGGGCTGGACCGGAGTTATCTCAAATTCCTAAACCTGTCTCTGGATTTGTAAAGGGGAACGTTTTCATGTGTGGTCAGGGTGGACCCGCACAGGGCAAAAGAAACCGCGAAGCTTAGCTAGCGGGGGCGGGGTAGGGTAAATCCGACGAAGAGTCCATTCGCAAGTGGCTTTAGTCTCGATCTGCGAAAGAAGGCGCGCAAGCACTTTGNCGCCGCCACCCAGGCGCCCCAGGGGGAATTCGGGCGCGCTGGCCTTCTCGCCCCGGGCCCGGATCCTCTCGGTCCTCGCTGACTGTTTGACAGCTAGTTACTAATTATCCAAGGAGCCCAGCGGCTCTGAGAGACGGCAATGCGCTCCCGGGCCACCGGGTTTTGGTAAAGAGCCTCTCACTTGTCTTTCAACACTTCGGCGCTGAGATTTCAAAGTTTCCGAAACAAAGATTGAAGTCGCTGTCGGCCTGGCCAAGCGCTCACCGTGCCTTTTGGGGGTGGGATGTGACCTTGCTTTTGAATTTGTGCGCAGGGTACTCCTTGGCTTGCCCTCTGTAGAGCACAAGATCGGGAAGATTTCTAGGTCCTCCCCCTAAATGCTTTGCTATAATTCATAGACTTGGGGTTCTTCCCTCGCCATTTCCTTGCGTGGCAGTGATTGATTCCGGGCAGGCTTGGGGGACAGCAAAGGTGTGGGTCGCCGAGGTTGAGAGGAGTCCGTTGAGGAGCCCCTCAGAGGTGCGGAGGTTGACCTGAACTGGGGAACAGCCGGGCTTCTAGGTCACCCA
Source organism: Tympanoctomys barrerae (assembly GCA_002564285.1). Taxonomy (NCBI): domain Eukaryota; kingdom Metazoa; phylum Chordata; class Mammalia; order Rodentia; family Octodontidae; genus Tympanoctomys; species Tympanoctomys barrerae. Next base: position 9,018 of record NDGN011457215.1, on the reverse strand, counting down.
GGCCTAGGCCCTTCTGCCGGGTCCCTGGGGCCTCTGGCTAGGGCTGAACGCCGAGGATCTGGGAAGCCCGATCAGACCTGGGCGCCCCTCCGCACCAGCCCAGCAGCGCCCAGAGGGACGCAGCAGAGATGTAACATAAACTGCAGCACGTGGAGTTGGGGTGTTATTAATTTATTTCTATAAATCATCAACAGAAAGATACACAAAGGACCGTGATTAGGTTGAAAAGAGAGGCGGGTTATTCATTGGCGAAGTTGTAAACGCGGCTTAGAAAGGGGAGGAAATCAAAACGCAGACGCGGGGGTGCTCGCCACCGCTCTTGGGGCACAGCACTGCGCTGCAGGACGAGCCACCCCCAAGCCGCAAGAGGGCTGCAGCGGAGCCCCAGGGCCGCCGGCACCCGCAGGCCCAGCGGGTTGAAAGCCAGGCCCATCCCAATCTGGTGGTCTTCGGACCTCAGCCCTCTTCCCTCCCCAAAGCGGGGTAGGGAGGAGGGCTAGGGAGGCCGAGACCCTCGCCAGAATTAAATTCGCTGGACAGATCCAGGGGCTTTTCTCCCCTTCTCAAGCGAGTGCTGTTTTCTCTTCCTCAACCCCGGGCGCGTCGGGCTTTATTAAAGTAATTTTTCAAGAAACGGCACAGTGGGTCTCAGAGAGCCGGGCACAAGCACCCCCCACCCCCACCCACCTGCTTGGTTTCTTGCCCAGCCCGTTCCCCTAAGGCGGAAAGAAAAGAAAAGTCACTCTGGTGGAGCGCCCGGACACCCTTTACACCTCCTACAGGAGAGGGGCCAGGAAGGCAGGTTGGGGACAGTGCTCTGCCGGGTCCTCTGCTCCAGGCAGGGATCGCCACGAGACTGGCGTGCGGGTGGCATTAGGAGAGCCTCGCACACCGAGTTGTGACTTCTCAGCGAACGAGCCTACGGCCCTGCGGGGGCTTTTCCGCCGGCTCGCAGGCAGCAAAGTCATTGTTTGCGAAGGAGGGTGCCTGGCGGACATTGCGGCGGCCGGCTCTGGCGTTTGACACCTGCCCTCTGAGCACAATGGCCACACGCGTTTATCCGGGATAGGAACCACTGAACGTGAGCTGTGTTTAAAAATAAAATAAATAAATAAAATCTGAACCAGCTCTCTCGGCCTTTCCCGGGGAAGATAGGAAATTCTGGAGGCAGAGAGCTATAAAGGTGTAACTACGCCATCTTACCCCCAGCTCTAGTTCTTTTAATTCGGACTTAAAGGTTTTGCCTTGTTTATAAGATTTTTGCAGACTTTCAAAAATTGAAACCGGCTCGATTGTTGAACTAATTCACCCTTTTCTCCGAGCCCTTCGCACTTAGAACGTTGCATTATTTTGCTAGGGTTCTTAGGCGCACAAAATGAACACAGGTGACAAAATTTAAACAAAAGACCAATAACCAAAGAAACTGTTACAGCAATGCAATACTAACTTTCAAAATCCGAATACTTTTTCCCCAGTTTTTAAAGCAATTGTTCACATCTGTTGAAAGTATGTTCTACCCTAAAAGTATCTTGGGAAACATTGGCCAGAAATAAACCTTCACATGACCTCTGATGTTTACACAAATATGTCTAAAATGTTTACTACCTATTTTTCTGTTGCTCAAGGTGAATTCACGTTTGAAACAGGAATGCATTTTCTCCGTTTTTGTTCTTGTTGTTACTTCATTATGTCGTATTACTTGGAAGTACTTTGATAAATACTTGAGAAATTCGTTATTAACTTATATGTAATTAACCTAAAATTTGTATTTCTCAGCAACACCTCTTTCAAAGCCTGGGTTCTTACAAATTTAATATCAAAGGCTTGCTAACCTTTGATAACCATTCAAATGATTATAAAATAGCTGATTATCATTAATCAAAATTTTATTTGACAGACATTATTTAGAAATACATTGGATGTTACACTGCAAAAATATATCTCTTTAGGGTCTCTACTTCAACACCAACTTGTATTGTTTTATCTGAAACTAATTTTCCCTTCATTTTTATGTCCTATCAAATATATACTATATATTTTATATACCAATGCACAGCAAAGAGATGGTTTTATAAATTAAAAAATGTATTTTTGTGAATGTATTCTTTCCTTAATACATTTACCTTATACTGTGCCTTATTTTCTTAATTTAAATGTCTTTCCTTATTTTAAGTCAACTTTATTAAGCAAAGTTGAGAATATTTTAAACATCAAAGTCACTAACATAAAGTTTTTCGCATGCCTGTGTTTATAAGAAATGAAATCTGAGCATGTTCTTAGCCCAAGCTTAAAACAGGGCATTTGAGATTGTTGATGGCTTACTGCAAAGTTCGTCTTCCTTAAATTTTATTTGGGAAATGGAACTGTCGATTTTTTTTTTTGTGACTTTACCTGCTTTGCAGGTGGGATGGTTTAAGAGTGCCACTGTATTTGAAAACTTCTGTAAAATCAGAAGGATTTAATATTTGGTGATTAAGTCCTCCTTGCTTTTCAGGAAGCAGGCACATATTTTACCCCTGTTTTCTGAGAGCCTGATTCACTAGTTCAGGAGGAAAATAACATAAGAGAAGCTTAGACTGAAATTAAGTGAATTCAGAAACTGAGGCTACCTCCACCTTTTTGTAAGATCGGTTCACCTGGTCTAGAGCTCATCTTCACTCTCCAGTTGGGCCAGCCTTGGAAATATCTTGAGCTCCAGGAAAATGAAGGAAAGCAAAACAAAACAAGAGCTTTTTTTTTTCCTTGCTTAAGGAGAGAGTGTGTGTGTGTGTATGTGTGTGTGTGAGAGAGTAGTCTTTGTTCCTTCTTGAGGATGAACAGTGGTCTTCTCTTTCTGCTGATATTGGAAGAAAAGGAAAGTGTTGAGGCTGTGCAGGCTCTTCTATTTAGACGAGGTTTTTTTTTGGAGGGGTCTTTATTTATTTATTTGGATTTTCTTTCTTCATTCTGCTCCTAAGGTTGTAACTTGGACAGGTAGAGACATACATGAAGACTGGTTCTGCATGAGTATAGGTAGAAGACTCTAGTCAACAGACTTTCCCTAGACATCTTCCCTCAGCACTCTAACCTTTTGCTTATCTGTCTAGTGAGGATCCATGGAGGGCTGCCAAAATGATCAAGGGCTACATGCAACAACACAACATCCCCCAGAGGGAAGTGGTTGATGTCACAGGCCTGAATCAGTCTCACCTCTCTCAGCATCTCAACAAGGGCACCCCTATGAAGACCCAGAAGCGTGCTGCCCTGTACACCTGGTACGTCAGGAAGCAGCGGGAGATCCTCCGACGTAAGTGCTTAAACCCTGCCTCTGCTCCAACTTGAAAAGATCTTTGCCCTCACTCTGACCCCTATGGGCTGCCTCCATTTCCCCCTGATCCAGAAAGCCTTTCTAAGCACTTGGCAGGTGGATTTGGCCTTCGTAGTTAGTTGCTATGTGTAGACCGGCTTGTCTCATTTTCTCCCTTCACAGTCCCTTCTTACCCAGCTGGGGCTTTCAAGCCCTTCAGTGTGCAATGTACCTTAAGTTTTTTGGTCTTTCTTCCCAACATACTTTACTTTGCAACTAAGTAGGTAACAGAATAAAATATCTTCCACAAAGTAAACCAAAAACCTCCCCTTCATATATGACCACAATTCGGAGTTTCCAAAGAAGACATTTTATGGCAGGCAATAATATTGCTGTTATTTTCCTACGCTCTGGAATTAAAAATGAAGGCATTTGTATAGATAGCTACATTTAGAATCCAACCCTGTTCTTTGACAGGGCATCAGGTGGGACTGAGCCCTGAATAAATTTAAAGTTCTTTCTCACATTTGCCAAGAGGAGTAGAGTTTGGGACCTCAGCTGATGACCCTGTGTCCAATAAAGAAGCCACTTCTGGCTGAAGCACTAGATAGTAAAAGTATCTGCCTTTAAAACTCTGACCCATTCATTCTTGTCATTCCTTGTGCCATTCCAAAGTTTTCCTTCTGCCCCAAGATTTCTCTCACCCGCTAATACTGAAATGCTTTGATCGTTTACTCTTCAATTAGAAGCATTGTATGGATAGACTAGATGAAACAAAGTGAGAATCGTGTGCTAAGAGGAAAAGCCCCTTGGCAGTACAGATTGACTCCAGGCTTGGCAAATGAATTCTTTAAGAATTTGTGTTCCTGACATGAAGCAACTCTCTAGTTCCTGAAAGCCTGAGAAAATTCTCAGGAGCCAGAGTCTCCAAAGGCCAGAGAACTGCTGGGACTCACCCAACCTCCCACTTGTGCTGCATCTGTGTGTCCTCTGAGAAGCCACTCTGAAAAGAGGGAAAGGAGGGCAGGGAAAATCAGCTGGATATAAAGACAGAAGCCCTAGAAAGATGGTCAGGATGCTTGAGAGGAGACAGTTTACAAAAGCTGATGGATGGTAGCGTCTGCTCATAACCACTGTTGTTGCTATTGTTGTAAAGTCACTTGAGGCATAAAGCTTAAGAAATATTCCTTCCTTTTGTAAATAGTGTGTGTGTCCCTGTTATGCTGCAAACAGCATGCTAAGCTGTGGGATGCACGGGTCCTCTTCTCCAGGGACTTGTACTCTCTGAGGAGTTGGGATGTTTGGGTAAATAATGACCACTGCTTTCTAAGAGCTGTTAGAAAGATACACAGAAAGAGAAGCAGAGAAATCACTTAGATACCTTTTGGAAGGCTTCCTATGCAAAGTCACATTTAGCCCAGTTTCAAAGGATGGATATGAGTCATACAAGCATGAATAAAAATTAGGAAGGGAAATAAATAAAACAGAAACAAGTGAATAGGTGAGTGGAGGGAGAAAGAAAAAAAAAGGTGATATATGATTATAAAATTTCATGGAAATCTAAAATGAGGAAATGATAGTATTCACAGACCTGTTTATACACAGAACCTACTTGTCTGAGCCAGCTTCTAACCTTAGAAAGAGACTGTTGAAAGCAGCTTTTCCCAGGTACCTTTCATGAGTAATCATTTCTGCCCCATTCCTACCCCTGATTAACCCAAAAGGAAGTGGAAGATACGTGAGAGTCTAGTTTTTCAAGCATTTAGAGAGCCCCTGTGGCCAGTAGGTCCTGGATGTTTCTAAATACTTGGAGGCAACCCCCTGGCTGACCCAGCACACGCTGGCCTCTACAGACCTTTCAGGCAGCTGTCACCCTGTGGGATGGCTGTGTGCTTCACACCCACCACAGACAAAGCTCCTGGAGTGAGCTTTGTTACCTCCACAGAAATCAAATTTTGGGAATTCTGTTTTTATTTGTTTATTTGATTTTGGGATGGTTTTTTGCCAGAGATGATTCAGAAGCTGGTAGTTAGGAGCCTTAGAACCCACAGACTGAATTCACACCCTAGCTCCTGCCTCAAGCCTGTGTGGCTTTCAGCAAGTTAAGTAACCACTCTGAACTTCAGTTTCTTCCTCTGTAAAATAGAAATAATAATACTTTCTGCACAGAGAGACTGAGAGTTGTATGAAAGAATTCATCTTGAGGACGCTGCACAAAACCTCACCATAGTAATGGTTCATCACATGTTAACTGTTATGACATCTGTGTCAAATGAAAAATTCACACTGATCGCAAGTCCTTGGCTTTATTGCTCATGGACACTTCTGTAGGTACCACGTAGGGCCCACAGGGAAGAGGGAAGACATTGAGCATGGAGCTCTTTCTCCCCTCTGATTGGCTCTCAAGTAACTGCGCAAGGAGAGCTGTTCAGCAGACCAAATAATGTCGGAGGTATGCAGGCGTGGCCGTCAGAGGAATCTGGGTCATCCTCACCACCATCATCCTGAGGAGCGAGCAGCTAATGTTCTTTAAGACTGTGTAGTGGCCCCTTGGCTGTCAGCCATTCTCATTGCACAGGAGAGGAAACTGAGCGAGCCAGGAATTAAACAATTTGTCTGGAGCTCCTTATTATCCCAAAGAGTCAGGGGTTTCCTGCTCCTAAATTCAGCAGAGGATATTTCAATTTCCAAAGCCCTCTGGTGGCCTGATAATCACCTGAAGTGAATGAGGCTGGAATGAAAGGTTTCAGTGAGAAGAAGCACACTCAGTCAGCCAGGAAGACCGCTCATTAACTTGGCCAATTAGCTGCTGGTTAAACAAAGTCAAGCCGTACCTGCATCTGGGCTCCTGCATCCAGACTGATTAGGAGCCCACTGCTGCCTCCTGATGCAACCAAAGGGGACATTGGTCCTTAGATAAGTGTGAATTTACTATGTGTCTTTGCTCAGCAGGATGCTTGGACTATGTTTATTCATCTGTAAAATGGGACGAATCACACCTGCTTTGTTCTCTCTTTTTTAAACTAAGTGAATATCCAGTTTATTTAAGCCAATATCTTCTCAGCCTTTTGGCTCAGATCAAGTGCCATTTATTTAAACTATATAGACTACAAGATCACCACTGGGCCAAGGTGCCATCTTTCATTCATTCATTTGAAAAAAATTGGTTGAAGGATCCTGGAAAGTAGGCAGGCAAGGCATATCAGTCCATCCACATGTATCATTCTCCACCTCACCCAGTGCCATTCCTAAAATGGCCCTATGTCTCTGCTTCTGCACTTGACACTTTCTAGATTTGTGGGTCACCTGTAAGACTTCCTGCATGAGCTTTCTCCTTCATATAGGGACCCTTGCACACATACCCACATACCCACATACAAATACATATTATTTCAATATGCGTTTTTATTTATGTATATTTATTTCAAAGCATTATTTTAGAGGTTTGGAACTTTGTATTTTTCTAAGAACCTAAATTAGAATGCAGATGCCTAGTATATATGAGCAGAGAGGCAGGGTGGGGAGAGCTACTTGCAGTAAATCTCTGAACCTGTTGTGTAAGAGTAATTATACCCTAGAAGTGTTTCTCTTGGCCTGAGACTTGGTGGAATTCATGCCCTTGTCATTAAAACACAAGTGTTCAGAATCCAGAGTGTTGCTTCATGTATGAGGGCCAGTGACCCAAAGAAAAAAATTAATTTTCTCCATATGGGTTCTTGGAAGAAAGGAATAGGGTGGCTCCACTGGAGCACTGAGGTGTGCCCTCAGGAGCCTGTCTTGGGGACTCCCCACTCTGGTTCCACACACAATTGTGGCAGATTACAAAATTTAAGGGAGAGGAATCAAGGGGTCTTTGTCTGTCTGTTTATCTGTCTGTCTGTCTGTCTGTCTGTCTGTCTGTCTGTCTGTCTGCCAAGTGAAGGCTACAGGCTCTATCAAATCTACCCCTTTCTCTTTTCAGAGTTCAACCAGACAGTCCAGAGTTCTGGAAATATGACAGACAAAAGCAGTCAGGATCAGCTGCTGTTTCTCTTTCCAGAGTTCAATCAACAGAGCCAGGGGCCTGGGCAGTCCGATGATGCCTGCTCTGAGCCCACCAACAAGAAGATGCGTCGCAACCGGTTCAAATGGGGGCCCGCATCCCAGCAAATCTTGTACCAGGCCTATGACCGGCAAAAGAACCCCAGCAAGGAAGAGAGGGAGGCCTTAGTGGAGGAGTGCAACAGGTAACAACACCAGGAGCGTGCTCAAGCAGGCGGGCAAGCACATGGATCCAAGATCCATCCCCTCAGTCCTGGGATGTTGACATACTGGTTATCCAGATATTGTGTGGCTAAGTTGGAACATTTCCAAAGTATGTTGCACAGAACCCGGGTTTCATCATATTGATAAATAACTTTGACAAACATCGTATGTGAGAGTCACAACAGTATAGTAGTATGTTACCAGCTAGGAGAAGTCCTGCAGTCAAAGAAAAGCTCACTTAACTTTGGTGGTTGTTAACCATGGAATCCTTCTTCTTTGGAATACTTGATAACATCCCCATAAATTATTATTCTAGGGAAGATACACTGGAGAATGCTGATACAAAATAGAAAAACTGGCAAAGCGAGTATTGTGTCATTGGTCTCCATTCAGGCAAAGCCATTCTTTAGCCACAGGTTCTGAGTCTGGCCTCCACCAAGTTTGTCCACCCATTAGTCCAAAAGGAAACTATAGGAGATTAAGAATTAGTTGGATCTGTTCAGTCCACTTTGCCTATATCAATTCAGTAGAGTTTTCTTTACATCTTCATGACTATATGTCATCATAAAACAAGGGAACTATGGGAAATCCTTAGAATAACTTTTTGTTTCATTTTTGTCTGGTTCTCCCTGAGTGCAACATTGACTTTCTAACAGACCTGCTCATTACCATGTCTGAGGCCTATGGACATCTTTATCTCTGGAATGGCTTTGGCAGTGGACAGATGTGGTCAGCAAGGCCAGGGTAAAAGGCTAATCAATCTGTCTGTGCATGCACAAGGTCCTCAAGCTATGTCCTGTCTCCTGTTAATGACAATTCCCTGCAGCATCCAGTGATGCCTCACGGTATATCTCACACCTGAGCTTGTGATTTCATCAACTCTATTAAAACTAGAGACAAGGCATCTAGGGGTACCTTCCTTTATACCCAACCCAGCCCATCCTTGGCAGGGAGTTCCTGGATCTAAAAATTGACTCTGGCTTAGAAGATACCAGAGGTATCCAGAAAAAGACTTGGCCTTTTGTGTGGTGGGAACAATGGCAAAATAAGGAGGAGTCAGGATGCCCAGTTCTCTCTCCGAACTGCCTATCCCTGGCTTGATCTCTTCTCATCAGTGGCCACACCAGAGACTTGTCCTTTGCCTTGTAGGGCAGCACAGCTTGCTCTGTGCCTGTGTGCAGGGCCCCCCTCAATTGTCTTCATCAGATAACTGCATAGATTTCTTTTTCTCAAACTAGGACTTCCTCTAGCCCACTACTCAACTTGGAGCTTCTATACAACCAAGACTGCTATGACTGTGTGGTTAGGGCCAATCACTAGCAACCCGCCCCCCCACTCCAACCATCTTAACTCATCTTCTCTCCTCCATTCTATTCCAGGGCAGAATGTTTGCAACGAGGTGTTTCCCCCTCCAAAGCCCATGGGCTGGGCTCCAACTTGGTCACAGAGGTCCGTGTCTACAATTGGTTTGCAAACCGTAGGAAGGA
>NDGN011457207.1:0-19389 GCA_002564285.1 Tympanoctomys barrerae | reverse complement strand
TAAAAGAAAGTAGCTGTATATCTATCCTAACTATTTTGTATATACAGATACAAAATGGTCCTTAAGCCTTTATATTTAAGTGGATGCCACTTCAAGATATATTCGTAAGTGAAATAAACCAGACCCACATGTGTAAACATTGTATAGTCTCCTTAGTGTAAGAACTCAAAATAAGAAATAAAAAGAGAAAGGTATAACACAATTAAAAAGGAAAGTGAGAATTTAAGGATTAAACAATGAAGAGAGGGCAAGGAGAAAAGCTAGGAATCATGATGGGGCAAAACCATGCATTTATATGCACAAGATGGGTAAGGTAATGATCCTGAGCAGGTTTTTGAAACTAGAAGTTAACTGGTAGGATTCTCAACCTGACTAACTATACATGCTGATACCTGTGAAGTAAGCAACTGCACTGAATAGCAATGTGTAATACTAGGGTCATGCTTGGAATGCCTGTTATTCTGGTCTTCCATATACATGCTGCTTGTCATGTCATACCAATTAATCCATTTGCTTTCTGCTCTTTGCCATTGCCATGAAAGGTTGCCATGTGCCGCTCTGCCTTGGAGCCAGCTGACTATGCACTGAAACCTCCAAGTAATTGAGCTAAATAAAGTCTTCCTTCCTTAATTTTGGGTGTTGGGTATTTGTCTCAGCAATGAGAGAAGAGTGAGACCGTTCACTACTGGCTAGTTTAATCTTTTCTAAGATTTCATATAAATTGAGTGATATAGTATGTATTCTGTTCTGTCTGGCTTCTTTTTTCCTAGCATGCTTTCAGTATCTCAGCTGTTGCAGGTACAGACTGTGATTGTTACACTCTGCATGTAGCTGAGCTGTCCTTCTAAAAGTGTGTGCACTTTTGGATGGAGATTTTTCAGAGGCAGCGGAATCCAGAGTTGTGACTGATTCATAGTTCTAAGCTAGTATTAATGGTGCTTGGTTTAAAAGTGGATGATTGCTGGATCCACTGATTGGGTTGACACTGTCCTACGACTGGCTACAATGTAAGAGAGAAAGAGGCTTGTCTCTTCTTGCTTATTGCTTTTGCACTCTTCTGCCTATCATGATCTCTTCTCTGCTAGGCCAGGCTGTCCCAATTATGGGCTGAAATCTCTACAAACTGTGAGCTAAATAAACCTTTCCTCCCTTAACTTTGTGTGTTAGGCATTTTGTCTCAGCAATGAGAAAAGTAACTAAGACAACAATGTCTGAAGCTATCCATAAGTTGATAGGCTTGTAGATTGTTTTTACCTTTTGATGAATGAAACAACTGCTGCTGCACTTGAGTACTGGGGGGGCATGGAGTCACTGCTCTTTAGTACTGCCTGGGACTGGGATCTATGAGTCTTGTGATGAGAGTATGTTTAATGGCACAAGGAACCATCAAAGTGGCTGTCACATTCTGCACTCTCCCAGCATATGTGAGAGCTCTACTTACTCCCCTTTTCAGTACTTGGCATTGTCAGGCCTCTCACTTTGGCTGGAGACGAACTAGGTGATACTTCACGTGGCTTTAGTTTGTGTATTTCTCTGATGACTAATGATCTTGAGAAGTCTTCAAGGGCTTCTAGGCCATTAGCATTGCATTCATATGGGGAATATTTTCGCCTACTGTGGTACTGGTTGATACGTTGTGTCATCTCTAGAAGTTTAGAAATTTAATTAAGTGACTCGGCAGAGAGCCAGAATTCTTAGTTTGTAAACATCCTCATCCTGGGCAAGAGGAGGGCAGGGACATTGTGTGAGTTCTACACCCCCAGCCCCAGGGTAGCCTGTTTATAACATAAGGAGGTGAGAGAGGCTGGCTAGACGCCTGGTTGCTGCCCCCCTCCCCTTGCTCTTTACTGTTTCCCAGGAACAGCTCCCCTCTGCCATGTGCGGGTCTGCCTGGGAGCCAGCTGAGTAGGGATTGAAACCTCCACTGACTGTGAGCTAAATAAACCTTTCCATCCCTAATTTTGAGTGTTAGGTATTTTGTCCCAGCAATGAGTGAAAATTAACCGAGACAACTGTGTAACTTACCTTTGCATTTTCTTTTTTTTTGGAAATCTTTTGTTTATCTATTTCTTTGGTGCAGTGTCTCGCTATGCAGCTCGGACTCATAATCTTCCTGTTTCAGCCTGCCCAGCGCTGAGATTACACATGTGCACCACCACACCTGGTTTCTGTGGCTGGCACAGCGGCTTGGTGTGCTGTGCTGGGACTGACCTCCAGCCCTTGTGCTTGCCAGGTGGGTGCGTAGACTGCCGCGGTGTCTCCCCAGCCCCCACCAAGGTAGTCTTAATTTGAATATTGTCCTCTGATGATTTTCCATCTTCAATTATCTAGTAGAATCAGTAACATTATTTGACAACTTGGGAAAACAGTTTCTGCAGAAATGGATGTGGCTGTACAGATCACTGATCGAGGGGAAGAGGCTCCAAACAAAGTTTCGCTTTTGTGGGAAAGTACTCATTTTCTACAAGCAATATAACATTATGCTTTTTTAATGTGCTTCTCCCAACAGAAAATTCTGCGGCTGTTTTTCTTTCAGAACATGTAGCTCTTCATATTCCCTCCCAGAGCATCCCGCAGGACTCATTGACCGCCCCATAAAGTGCGAGCTACAGAGGCGCTCCCCCGCGCTTGTCAGGCCGGCGACACTTTGCAACGTCCTCTACTTCGTTCTTTCTAACACAGAGCAGTCATTATGTTCATCCCTCCTTTGCCTTCATTCAACCTATCTTCTCTTTTGTTTTTCTTTGATGTCAATTTTCTCTCTGTGTGTATTTTTCCCTTACCCCTTTGAAGAAGGGGTGGCACAAGCCCTGATGGGCGGCGTCTTCCTCCTAGCTCAGGTTTTCTGTGTCCATGCCTGTCTATACCCCACTCTCTCGCTCCTCTTATTAGCTCTGATTCACTTAGCCCCTGTGTCCTTGAAGGAGCTTTTAGACGAGGAAGAATTCTTCTCCAATAATTTATTTCTACAATCATTCAAAATCTATAAGCCAAGACACTTTGGAAAGAATTATTGTTTAGCTATTCATAAAAATTGCTTCTTTTCAATTTATTTCAGTTGTTCCCAGAGATGGCAAAATTATCTTAAACTGTGATTGATCAGCTAGCCTATGAGGAGTGTGGATGGAGTGGGACAAATCAGGGCTCATCTGGTGCCAAGGCACCCTGCAAGTCGTTAGGGGAGGGAGAGTATTTCAGAATGGGCTTTCAGAACTTCTTGATCACTAAACTTTAAAGACAAGGTGGTGTAAAGAATGTGAGGGTGAGTGGGTAGAGATGAGAGGAAGCTTGCGAGTTATAGCACAGCTCTTGGAAACTTCTTTGGTATCACCAATTGAATGTTTCTAAGTTATGTGAGTTTTGCATTCTACTGCATAGTGTATCTGTGTTCATTTTTGTGTAAAAATTCTCCCAGATCTCCAGGTGAAAGCTCTGGTCTGATTAGGGGCTGCTCCCCCTTGACCCGCCCCTCTCAGTCTGCACTGTGTTGAGCACCCCTCGAAGCAGCAGTGCCCAACTCGACAAACGCAGCCCCTCAGTCCAGAGGTGGGGCCCCTCTTCCAGCTGGTTAGCCATCTTGCATCTTACTGTTATTCCACTAGTGAGCAGGACATACTATGTTAAAAGGCAGAATGGAGTGGATGGCAGTGACGGCCGCCTCACTGCTAGGAGGCTGTTTCAGTTATGGGCTCTGTGAGTGGAGAGTGAGTTGACGGAGAGGAGGAGCCTAAATAGAGACAGTGAAACCACATTGAGACCGTGAGCCTCAGCTGGTGTGATTCTGTATGATGTGGCTCATGCATGCTACACTAGAAAGAACTGCCCTTTCCTATTAGGCATTCAATTATTAAGTTGATCATTTATGTTCAGATGGAAAGATGTAAGAATCTATTTAGAATTATAAGGATATATAAATACAGCCCACAGGATAACTTCAGTAGCAGTAAATATCGGAGGTATTATTGCTGAGTGTAAAACTTCCCAGTGAAATACTAAAATAAGTTGTAAAATATATCATTAAAGTGGTTTGATTTTATTGAGAATAAAATTAATTGCTCAGACTAAAATATATACAGGATTGGGGTGTCTATCCCATGATATAGTGCTAGCCGAATGAATGAGGCTCTGGGTTCATTCCCTAGCACCCCACAAAAATATATACATGAGATGAAAAATATGGAAGCATAATTTTATAGTATAATTGGTATGTGGCATAATTATATAACATACATATTATATATGGTATGTAATATGTGGATTGTGTGAGGCATATTATATATATTATGCATAATATATTACCTGTTATACATAATCTTATATATACTACTACAATATATCTTGTACAATATAATACACAATATATAAAACCTTTTATATAATATACATATTATGCATAATGTATTTATAATGATATATCATAGAACAGTATAATGTATTTATACTGCATATGCTTATATAACATACTATGTATATTTTATATTATAAATCCTATTTATAAGTAACTACTATGCACACTAGTTGCCTTATCCATTACATGACACCGTGTCTATTATATCCGTACTGGACTGGGAAAGTTCTATCCTCCGTCGCGAAACCAGTGCTGCTGGGAGAGCCAGAGAGAAGATGAAGGATGGAGGGCAGAGGAGCAGGGGACAGCCTAACAGTTTTACCTTTTGTCCTTGACCTGTTGCTCTGGTTTCTCTAGGATCAGGTCACCTCTTGCTGTCCCCACTGGTCGGTGAGGTGGCAAGAGGAGGAGAGGAGCTCAGGAACCATTTTCCAGCTTGCTGTTTGTGCTGCCCTCTGGGGCCGCCCTGCCTCGGCAGTCTGAGAACCCGTCAGCTTCCTTCTCTGTTGAGCGATTACAGGAAGCCGTATGGCCGTGTCCATCTATGCGCTTTCTCCTTAAGAGGCAAGTACACCTGCTGCCTCCCCATCCGGGGAGCAGCACGGGCCTAACCGCAGAACCCAAACACCCTGAGCTATGATGCACTGAGTGCCTCTTTGTCAGGTGCCACCTATTCCCACGGTGGCAGTGGTTTTCTGGATTGAGTTTGACTTTGTGCTGCCCCTTCATTAATCCATTAATCCACATCAAAGCTAATCCTCATGACAAAGCTTCAAAATACCTTCATTTTTTAAAAGTTCTAACAAAACATTTTATTATATACCACCCTTTAGTAGTATCACACAGCACTCCTGGAAAGCACAAATTAAAACTTCTACTTCAAAATTTAAAACTGGAAAAGATTAGAGACCCTACTAGTGGTGGTAGTTACCCAAAGTATACAATTTTGTGACTTAAACCAGTTCAGAAAAATTAAGCCAGTTTAAACCAATTTCTAAGAAAGCTTTCTCATGTTAAACATTTTCAGTCTATGCCCAAAACATACTTCACCTGCTGCAAGAGTCAGTCTCCACTCAAAACCCAAGACACACCACTGTGAAACCAGAACTCCAAATAACTAATTGGCTCCTTTGTATTTAAACAAGTAGGCTGAAGCTTTTCGTTACTTTGAAAAATTAAACCTAAACTCAAACACTTGAAATTTTAACATATATGTCTCAATGGAAAGATACATGGGAAGGCTGAAAAGAACAACACTCTTATAACTGATAAATTTAAAAATCAAATTAAAATAACACCCCAAGATGTTTTCATAGCTGTCAGCTGTGAACTGATGACCAAAAACAAATCAGGTATGTTTTCTTTTAACTGGCCGGTAGATATATGCATTCATGTATATATTTTAAGTTGTACCGAAAACTGCTTACAAATGGCAATTCCTGTGATGTAGATAATGATGAGGTTTCAGGCAAATCTAGCATGTTTCCTAATGGACTGCTCCTGGAGTCTGGATCATCCTGAAAAGGTAAATTTATTGAATTCAGTTGCTCCTCTATGGTAATGTTTGTATCTCCTAGTGCAAAGGGGGCTGGGAGAAGGGCTGCTTTTCCATGGCTGCTGTTCACTTCATCTCTTTGCTTATTTTTCTGTGTTTCAGTCTGAGGAGCTAATGGCAAGAATGGCGATTTGACTGCACCATGTCTACTCTCTGGTGTGCTGTCTTGTTCACTCCCCGTGGCCACTTCTACACCATTCTCTGAGTCAGGCTCATATTTGCAGGTGGCATTGGTCCAAGTGTCCTCAGAGATCTCCTCTATACTCTCATCTTCCATGACTGGCTGTTCTGGGTCCATTTCAGAATCTACATCTGCATTGTCCACGCAAGTAAAATGCTCAAAGTGCAGAAAGCCATTCTTGATAGTTTTTGTTATTTTTTAATGGAGTTCAGGGGAGTTATTACAAGAGGGTTCCTGTTTCACAGTAAGTGCCATTGGACCACCAGGACTCAAGGAAGTAAAAACAATTGGCGACTGAGCTCTTAAATCACTTTTTTCAGGGTCTTGAAAGGATTCTGATTCATCAGCAGACCCACTTAAATATTCTACATTGATCATGGAGGCCAAATCCTGCAGTCTCCACAGTGGAATGTAACAAAATGGAGACTCTTGTCCATCAGCACTTGGGGTGCTCCACTAGCAGTTGATAGCTGCATAGTACACCCAGTAAGGGGCTCAGAAAAATTGGAGCGACTGTTAGAAAGGGCTGCCCTTGTCTTCACGGGCATCTAAATTCACTGGATTGGAAAAAGGCAGCTGACAGTTTCTTCTAGACAGTTCACAGGTCTGATCCATCCTGGGGTGACATCAACTGTGCCCTGTGCCCCCTCCTGGGCCAGATGGAGGGAGGGGTGACCTTCATTACACTGGGGTGTGAGTGAAATGGTGGGGAGAGAGCAGAGCCGCTTACCACATTCCCCTCCCCCAGTGTTTCTCTTCTCAAAATATCTTCATTTTTATATTGTGGATGAGACAAGATAGATTAAATCACTTATCCAAGGTCACACATGTAGGAATTGATGAAGATGTACACCTGTGTCTGGGTCTGATTGATTTTCAAGTTCTTTTTCTATTCCTGTACTCATAACATTTTCTTGAACTTAACTGTAGGTAGTTGTTTATGTGTTATGAGAATAGAGACCATTTAAAAATAAGGGTTGTAAGACTGCCCTTTTGAATGTACTTAAAGAAAGAGACCCATCTTAGTTTCATTTCTTGTCATTGAGACAATATACCCAACACCCAAAGTTAGAGGGGTAAAGCTTTACTTGGCTCACAGTTTGTGAATTCTGTTCATGGTCTGCTGTCTTGAAGGTAGCATGGTGTGGCCTCACAGAAGAGAAGCCTTCATGGTGGGCAGAAGGCAGCAAAGCTACAAGGGGCCTTCTCAGCATCTTTCTGCTCCTTCTATCTTGTATCAAAGGTTGCTGGGATTAGGGCAGTGTCAAATCAGTAGACCGCTGTAGTGGTCACTGTTGTAGTGATCACTGTTGTAGTGATCACTTTAGTGGTTGATACATTGTGTCAACTTGACTGGATGACTAGAGGGGCATTCAGGCTGGTGGGGGTCCCACCCTGGGGCACAATTGGTTCTGCCCTAGGATGCAAGGGGCCATCCTGGGGCGTGGATTGGTTCCTCCCTACAGCAAACCAGGGCCCGTCCTGGGGTGCGGTTGGTTCCGCCCTAGGACACAATGGGCCTGCCCCAGAGTGACAGCACAAAGAGACCATATAAAGGGACTGAGGAAGGATTTGAAGTTCCACTTTGTCTGAGGAACTTCAGTCTTCACATTTGGCTTGGACTTCATTACCTGGCTTGCAGGGCAGACTCTTCGGCCTCCAGCTTGGATCCTTCACCTTCCATTGCAGACTCTTCAGCGTCCTCCACATAGTCTTCGATCTTCTGTCACAGATCCATTAGGTGATGAATACAGACTTTCATGGAGCACTGCAGTGAGCTTCAGACCTTGTGACTGAATTGCTTCCTCACCTGACTCTGCGGCTGACTGTCATAAGCCAATTTTGTAATTCCTTATACATTGTATATCTTGTGTTAATATCTGTTCCTTATATTATATCTGTCCCTCTAAGTAGAACCCTGACCAATACAATCACCAACCCTTAACCTTAGCATTGTATCAAAAATCAGCCCAAGCACCACGCACAGATTCAGCCACCTGTGAAACCATCCCTCCCAGGACTGCATCCTTTGGGGGACATCCAGACACAGCCCTCAGAAGACCACGCAAGTGGTTCTTTCCCATAGCACTCACGCTTCCCAGGTGACAAAGCAGTGGAGATGTCGAGCGGCCTTGGTCTCTGGCTTTGGAGAACTTGGAGCATGAGAGCATGCTGTCCTCCCCTGCAGTGCTTTACCCTGCCCACAGCCGACTGGCATCTTGTTGCTGCCGAGCCAGGTCCCATCTGCCCAGGCCTGTGCGGTGCCAGGTGCTCAGTATGGCTTGGATACACCGAGCTGCCTGCCTGCCTCCATGCAAACCACCGTTCCAGCGCTGTAAAATGATTTGCATTTTCAATGTATCAGATGGCTTTGAATAAAACCAGGGCCAACAAGGCTCTTTGAATGCTTTATGTTTGCCAAAAGAGGGTAGAGGTTATTAAGAAACACTATATTTTCAGAATAGCTACATTTTCCAGGGAAAGGTGCAAGTGAAGAAATTCCGTGGAGCACGGGACATGACCCTGATTCTTTTTGTTCTTGGAAAACCCTATTCAGCTACACAAATGGGAGCCAAAACCCACAGCAGCAGACACCTTGGCCTGGAGGAGCCTGCGAGTCTCTACCTCTGGGGCTGTAACACCTGTCACAAGCCCAGTGACGGCTAAGTGTTTTGTCCACACTATCAAAGAAGACAATCTGCGTTTAAAAGCACAAAATGAGGATCGGGCACCCCAGTGTGTCTGGCGCATTTCTGGGTGTCAGGGGGTACAGTTTCCAGTTGTGGAGGGAGGGCGAAGCACTCCAGGTGTTTTACTGGGTTTAGGGATGTTCTCACACTTGAAGGGAGACCCCGATGGCTTATCCTCATCCAGCGTGAGCGCCTTTGTTGGTGAAGAAACTCTGACTGTCCGGTCAGGCTGAACCAAAAGTGATGACAGTGAGGACCTCCAAGCCAGCCTGCCACCTGGGCTCTGGGCCTGCGTGCTAGGGGTGCCTGCCTCCAGCACAGCGCTGTCAAGCTTGCCTAGGACCGGCCTAGGGCTGGACTCCAGGGACTGATTGCCCGGATGCCCCCTCTCCCGCGTTCAGAGCCAAGCCGACTCCGAGTGGGCCTCTAGAGTAAGCTTTTGGAGTTAAAAAGGAAGAAAATAAAAGGCAAACTCATCTTAAATGTCAGTCCGGCACGAGAGCGTTCGAGGGACCGTAGATAATTAGAAGCAATTAGCTGTCCCCCGCCGGGAGCCGGCGCTTCCCGCGCTCTCCCTTCCGCGGGCGGCGCAGCGCGCTGGGCCGCCTCCCCCTCCTTGCTGGCCGGCGCCTGGAGCAGTGCGCGTGGCTGGGCCGCGGCCGGGCGCGCGCGGGGAGCTGTCCGAGGTGCTGCCCGGCCCGGTGCTCGCGCCGCGCCCACCGCCTCCCGCCCGGCCCGCGCTCCGCACCGGCGCTCCGACCGAGCGCAGCGTCTGCAGGCGTCATGGTTTTCGCTCCAGGTAGCCCCGCACCTCGCTTTTCCCCAGGTGTCTAGGCGGGAGCGGGGAGGAAGGGGACGGGAGAAGGAGAAAGGCCTTTGCCTCGGACCCTCTGCGCGTTCCGAGTTGCAGCCAGGGCTCCCGGGCGCCCAGCGCCTCGCCGCCTTCGCCTCTCCCTAGTCCCGCCCCATCTGTCCTCCAACACCCTCCAGCCCCTGCTCAGCACCGTCCCGACCGGATCCTCCACGCTCCGGGAGAGTCCAGGGACCTTGGGAACCGGGACCTTCTCCAGAAGCAGGGGCACCAACGAGGGCACAAGGGAGCGTGTCCCGGGCTGCTTCGTAGGAATCTCTTTCCCTTCTTGTCCCTCTATGGAGAAGTGACTATGTGACCCTGCTCCTCCTGGCCTCTCGAGGACGAGGAAGCGAAGTGGGCGAAGTCGGGGAACTGGGCGAAGGGCAGAGGAAAGATACTGCCTTGGCAGGCGGATCTGAAACTCTGGCCGGCCGAGGCTGCAGCAGAGGCTGCTACTGCGGCGCAGCTGGCGCTTTTGGTGTCATTTTTGGAACCGGCGGCGAAGGTCCTCGATCCCTTTGCTACTGTCCGTGACTACAAGTTGGCAAAGAGTCAAATCTGCCTGCGGTTGACCTGCTGGGCAGCGGGTGCGTGCGTGCGCGTCAGGGTGAGCGCCCTGGTGCAGGACTCGGGTGTGTGTTGGCTCAGAGGCTGAGTCAGGAGCAGGGGAGGCGTGGTCGTGGTAAACCAGGGCTCTGTCTGCACAGTGGAAAGTTTGTCTGTGTCTATGTCTGTGTCCCTTTCTCTTTCCCTCCCCCTCACTCTGTCTCTGTCTGTCTGTCTGACTGTCTTATGCTCTCTTTCCCTCTCTCCATGAAAATCTGCGATGGAAAACAGAATGGGAAGGAGTGAGGCATAGAGCTCTAGCTTGGGCGCAGGTCTTGAGAGGTTGCCTGCACGTGCAATGTTCACAAATAGCCAGGGAGGAAGAGTAGAGTGCACTTTTTTTTTTTTTCTTTTGCTTTTGAAGGGAAAGAATTGAATCTGGTCTCAAAAAATTTGATTAGCAAAACTGGAGAAGCGGAAGTCAGCTCTCTACTCCCCTCCTCCAGATGCTGTCTGACCAAAAAGCAATTGAGTTTCTGTCTGATGTGTGGCTTGCCACATTTGGGGAGCCAGAGCGACAGTGTGGAGTACTCCTGCCCATACCAGTTGCCTCAAAGGGTGGGAAGTGGGCCGTCTAGATGCTGAAGGATGCCCTAGACACTGACCCCACGCAGGGTCAGTGGAGTTAGGAAAACAAACAAACAAAGCAAACCCAGGTCTTTGTTGCATTTACAAATCACTTAAGTGCTGCTGTCTCATTTGATTTTCCCCTGACTCCAGGAAATTGAATAGACCCTATTTCCACCTCCAGGGAGGGTGATTCCACACAGTCCTTCTTGGATGCACTGGAGTTGTCTGACCTCACCTTCTGCCTAAAAGGTCCTCCACCGGCATGTAGGGGCAGCTGCTTCTTGGTTGGAGGTCTGATGTAGACAGAAGCAAGTCTCGTGGGAGGAGAAAGCCCGCTGTGTCTGTGTCAGGGTGACCAGGTGCCTTATCTGGCATTTCCGTAAGTGGGATGTGACTGAAGGGCAGCAGGTGAGCAGGGGGAGGGTTTCTGAGTAGGGCTGTGGTGTTTTACACAGCAACATGGACAGAGCTCTGCTTTTCTTATTTCATTTCCAAGTTTGGTGCAAGGGTTTTTCTCTGCGTGGGAGAATAAACACCATTCATAACTGCCAATGTTGCCATCCACTGACCTGGTTGGGGTAGGTGAAGAAACCTGTGTCATTTTTTGAATTGTTTCTTCAATTTTGAGACTTTCTTGAAAAATTATAATCATCTTGAGAGCATTAAGACCAAGATGTTAAAAATATTATGTCAACTTATCTCCCTATATATTGCTTGAATATTTTCTAATAACACTATGAGATTATTCTGAAAAAAACTGGATAAGGATTTTCTTTAAACTCTGCTAGATCTTTAGCATTACGTTCACATTTTTAGAATATTGCTTTTCTAAGTCTCTGTATTCTGACAATGCAGACATTTTGTATCCGTTAAGAGCAAACCTTTCCCACTGCTTTCCTCTATGCTAATGCCACACTCAAGAAGGGGGACGAACTCTGTGCTCAGATTACTCCAAAATGGACTAAAACCTGCATGTAACAGCACTAGCAGAGGGCTGTTCCTACCATGGGGTCACCTGGTGTTGTGCCTTTCCAGCCACAGAGCAGCTTTTCTAACAAGAGTGACCCAGAGGCCTGAGGTGTGGCTCTGGGCCTGCCTCAGCTAATTGACCCACCTTTGATTCATTCTTTGTTTGCCTTAAAAGCAGAGGTGGATGGTGGCAGAGATGCAGAACACAAGCTGTACTTCAGAAATACAATGGAATGAGGAGGAATCAGGTTGGGACTTTCCATAGCCCTAGTAGGAATTCTCTTCTATTGTACACTATAGAATAGATTTGTGTTCTTTTGTTGCAGTTAAGCTATGGAATTGGGCTTAAGCTGGGGATGATCTCTGGGTGCTTCTCTGTGTAGGGCAGGCACCTCAGCTCTGTGCTGTTCCTCTCTCTTATTTTTATTTATTTTTAAGGCAGCATCTTACTCTGAAGGTTAGGCTGGCCTTGAGCTCACTTTGTAGCCCAGGCTGGTCATAAACTTGCAGTGATCCTCCTGCCTCTGCCTCCTGAGTGCTGAGATTAGAGGCGTGCATCACCAGGCCTGACTGCTTCACTCTTATTATCAGACTATAATGCAGGAGGATTTTAATTTTATCCAGACCAATTTTTAAATTCTTTCAAGATAGGGGTCACAGCTATTAATTTTTTAAGGATTTAGCTAGGTGGAAACTATCTATTACTTCTTGCCCTAAAGGACTTATGTGAAATTAATGAGTTCAATGAAGAATGACACTTGTGGATTTCTCTGTAAGGACCATCCATCCCTAAGCAGAGGCTGAGCCATGCTGAGGCACGCGGCCCAGAGTAGAGGTCAAAGTGAGGCTCTTCACTTGCTTCTCCTAAGCTTCCTTACTCATCCTCCTGCCATCTCCCTGGAGGGACAGGGGGGGCTTCCTAGAGGAAACAGGAAAAGATTGGCCAGCACAGGACCTGTGCCAAGCAAAGGCAGGAGAGCGACAGGGCCAGTGTGGACAAGTTTTTGTCTCCACTCAGAACACAGGTAAAGAAACCCACCCAGAGCACTTGGTCTGGGGTCAGCAAAAGAGTTTCTATGCAGAAGGCCAGGAACTAATGAGAGGAGACACGTGGCCTTTGTGTGTGTGTGTGTGGGGGCACATCGAGACATTCTGACCTATTTACGATGAAGTCAAGGTGGAAGAAGGAAGAAAGACCACTGGGCAATGTATTAAAGTTGATAACATATGGAAGAGAAAGGCAGGGCGTTCCCTGTCCTAACCCATCTCAGGGACATGGTTTCACTCATACGCCTTCAAGTTCTGAACAGGTAAATTAGTAACTCCTGCTCTGAGAGAAGGCTAATAAAGCAGAGGAAACGAGATGAAAATGTGGATGGACATTCCCTTCCCCAGCGATTAGCATATGTTTAGGGATTAATGTTCTCTGTGTACAGATATGCCACTCTGACAAGTAATATGTATTTGATTTGTTTGAGTTTGCTTCAGGTCAGATGCCTTGGCAACGCAAATCCTTATTCTCTTTCATATAAATTGGGTGAGGCTTGACAACAAGGGTTTTATGAGGATATAAAAATCATGCAGTTGTAAACAATTAAGTGCCCAGTACCTAATGTTTAATCTTGGTTTGAAGAGCATTTAGCATCTATATTCCTAGGAAAAGCTATTACAGATGTATAAGAAAATATTTATAGCTTTTGCTCATTTATATAAAGCTCTTACCAATTCCTGAGAGACTGAGGAATGCGTTATATGGTAGACAGTCCTATAAGTTTTATACTTTGCCAACTTAATAATGCTCTTCTGTTAACATAGATTATGTATTTATCTTTGGAGACAGGGTCTTGTTATGTAGTGCAGGCTGGCCTCCGACTTGTGGTAGTCCTCCTACCTCAGCCTCCAGAGTGCTGGGATTATAAGCATGCACCACCACACCCAGCTTTGCCATAGATTTGTTTTTTGTTTTAAATTTTAGAAGGCCTTTTTTAATTTGAAAAACTTACATGCCTAGGGCTGAGGATGTAGCTCAGTGGTAGAGCATTTGCCTAGTATCCTCAAAGCCTGCACTAGAAAATAACTTTTTTTTTAATTATATGCAGGAAAGTGACTTTTTAGTATGTAGTCCTATGAGGTTTTTTTTGTGGCTGGCTTAGCCCACGATGGGGGTGGGGCTGTTGTGGCATGTGGTGCTGGGGATTGAACTACTTAGGCATCCCTGTGCACTTGCCTAAGTTTGCCTAAGAAGGTGCTTTAGACTGCGGAGCTATTTAGCCAGCCCTATAGTTTTATGAGTTTTAACAAAAGCATAGATTCATGTAACAATCATAGAACAATTTCACTACAATATTTTTTTTTTCTTGAGCTACCCTTTGTAGTCAAATCCTTACCCTACCACTGACCACTGGTTACCATTGATCTGCTTTTTATTCCTAAAGATTTGCTTTTCCAAGAATGCCATTTGAATGGCATTATTGAGGCTCT
This sequence comes from Tympanoctomys barrerae, assembly GCA_002564285.1. Taxonomy (NCBI): domain Eukaryota; kingdom Metazoa; phylum Chordata; class Mammalia; order Rodentia; family Octodontidae; genus Tympanoctomys; species Tympanoctomys barrerae. The sequence continues at coordinate 5,136 of NDGN011457207.1, read as the reverse complement.
TGGGCTACTGGTGCTACTACCAAAACGTTGTAAGTGGGTGGCTGATAGCTCTGACCTCACACAGCGAAGGGCTGTTAGCTCTGTCTCTAAAGTCTCTTTCCTGGATCATGAATCCCTTGCATGCAGATGTCACCCACCAACTTAATCACTGCCCAGTCCTCTCCTTCTACACCGTCATCTTAGAGTTAGGTTTTCAATATGTAAATGGGGTGGTAATAGTCACTTAGACCATGGCATCTAGCATGTCACCTTTTGTGACTCACTTTAGTTGCTCTCTGTAATGTAAGACCTGTGTTTGAATGTAAGACTGCTTTTTATTGTTGAGTAGTATTCCACTGCGTGGACGCATTCAGTTTCTTATTCTTTCTGCCTTTGGAAGACATTTAGATTGTTTCTAGTTTTAGTGGTTATGAATAATGTTGTGTTGATTATGCTTCTTTGTGGTGTGTGTGTGTGTGTGTGTGTGTGTGTGTGTGTGTTTGGGCAGGTTTCTATTAATCTGGGGTAAAGACTTAGGCTTGGGACTACTGGGCCTTACAACAAGTTCAGGCTTAGCTGTTCTCTGGAAAGTGGTACCATTTTTTTAAAATGTATTTAGTACAGGGTCTACAGGGTCTCACTGCACAGATCGGACTTGTAGTGATCCGCCTGTGTTCAGCCTCCCAAGCACTGGGATTACAGGGGTGCACCACCACGCCCAGTCTCAATCACTATCTCAGTGCAGTTTGGGGGCAGGGTCAGCACGGCAAGGCAGGGATTAAACCCTGGCCACTGCTCTCTGTCTAAGCAGGTGCTTTAGTCCACTGAGCTATAGTGATACCATTTTTATCCCAGCACTTGACTCCCGCTGGGTCTGTGCCCTTGTTTTTCTGTTAGGTGTATCACTGTGCTTGTAATTTGCATTTCCTTAATGACTAAAGATTTTGGACCTGGTCTTCGCGAACTTATTTACAACATTTAGGTTTTCTTTGATGATGTGTAGATTCAAATCATTTTCATATTATTTTTTTAGGGGTGAGAATGTTGCATGCTTAATTCTGAATTTTAAGAGTTCTTTATATATTCTGAATATACTCTGCCATCAAATATAGAACTTAGAAATAACTTCTCCCAGTTTGTTGCTGGAGTTTTCATTCCTTGAATCCTGTCACTTTTTTTTTTTTCAGAGTAAAATTTTTAGTTTTGATGAAGTCTGGCATTATTTTTACATAGGTTGTACTTTTAATGTCTTACCTCATACCTTTTGCCTAACCCAAGCTCCTGAAGATGTTTCTCACATACTTTTTTCTAAAGGTTTTATAATTCCACATTTAGATCTATGAAGGATTTGGGGGTTGATATTAAAAGTATTTATTTCTTTATTTATGTGTATTGTGGTGTTAAGGCTTGAATCCAGGGTCTTGCACATGATAGACGAGGACTGTACCACAGAGCTACTCTGGCCTCCAAATTGTTTATGTTTTAATGAACATTGTAATAATTATACATATCTGTGGGGGCAGTGTGACATTTCAAAACACTTCTTTATTATGCACTGATAATTAGATAATTAGCATTTTGTCTCCTTGTTTATGTTTCCAGCTTTAGAACTTTTAATTCATCATAAAATATGCAGTAGATTCATGTGAACTGTGGTCACCCCCCACTGAGCTGCGGAAAGTCAGAACTTGTTCTGCTGCCCTTATCGCGTGGCGCTTCGGTGCTCGGTGTCCCGTCCTCCTGTCTCCTCTCTCCTGCCCCTACCCCAGCCCTCAGTAATCAGGACTCCTCACTGAGCTCTGCTGCTTTCAGGCTCCCACAGATGAGGGCTGAGGGTGGCATTGCCTTTCCGTGTCTTGCTTGTTTCGTGTAGCGCGGTGCTCTCCAGTTTCATCCACTTTGCTGCAACCAACAGGATTTCATATGATTATGGGCAAATAACGTAATCTCCACATAGACCCCAAGTGCTCTCCGGCCGCTGACCCGCTGGGGTGGCTCTCTTGGGCAAGGGGAACCGCGCCACTGTGAACAGGTGAGTGCAGGTGTCTCTATGACGTGTGGATTTCATTTTCATTGACTCCACAGGTAGAACTGGGCGAGCTGGGTCGCAGAAGATCTAGTTTTAGTGTTTTGCCAGACCTCCGTGCTACTCTTTGGTGGCTGTACTTTGCTACTTTCCATTCTCGTCAACAGTATAGAAAGTTTCCCTTTCTCTGCTATGCTGGACAGCATTGGTTAGTTTTGTGTTTTTGTTGTAACAGTGATTTTAACTAGGGTGAGATATTATCTCATTGTACTTTTGGTTTATGTGTCCCTGGTGGGTAATCCCATCAGGATATTGAGCAATTCTTTCCCACATATTTGTTTAGCATTTGTGTTTCTTCTTTTGAGAAGTGTTTATTCAGCTCATTTTAAAAATTGCATCATTTAGTTTGTTGCCGAGGTTTTTTGTTTCTATTTTTACTTTTTGGCTAGCTCAGGCTGTCTCAAGAGTGGGTCTGGTGTGGCTTGTGCACCTGGGGATCCAACTGTGGTCCCTGTACTTGACTGAGTTGGCCCAAGCAGGTGCTTTAAATAACTGAGCAACGGCAAGCCTCTGTTGCTGAGTTTCTCGAGTAGAGTCTCATCATTTAGTCTTTGCTGGATGAGTAGTTTGCAAATATTTCCCCTCACTCTGTAAGCAGACTTTTCATTCATTGAGCCTTTTCTATGCTACGCAGAATCTCACCAGTTGAGTCCTGTTTTTCATACTTTTACTTTCAGGGTTACATCCAGAAATTCCTTACCCGGACCTATGCACGAAAGCATCGTTGCTGTATGTTCCAGCGGTTTCATAGTTCTGAGTCTTATATGCAAACCTTTGATCCATTTTTAGTTTATTTTTATCTGGGTGGGAGATAGGAGCTTAGGATCTTTCTTTTTCTTTTCTTTCTTTTAGGGGAGAAGGCACATGGAATCCAGTTTTCCCAGCACCATTTATTAGAAATGTAGCCCTTTCACCAAGGTATGCTTTTAATGTCTTTGCCAAAAATTAGTTACCTAAAAATATATGGATTTATTTCTGAGATATTTGCTATGTTTCATTGGTCTATACGTTGGTTTTTATGCTGAAACCTTGTTGTTTCAGTTATAAGACCTTTGTAGTATGTTTTGGAATCAAGTAGTGACATGGCTCTTCTGCTTGCTAATAACAGTTTTGGGCTTGTCCTTTGTGGTTTTACATAGTTAGTGATTTTTGTAGCTCCATAAAGAATGCCAGTGACATTTTCATCATAGAATCGAAGTGAGTAAACCTTCTGTGACTTCCATTGTTACAAACTGAGTTGTGTTGGTGAGCTACTTCATGGTCTATGTTGGTGAATGTTTCATGTGTTCTTGAAAAGCATGTGTGTTTTGTTCTCGCGGCAGGAATGGACTTGCTGTCCAAATATCATTTCGCTGTAGTTGAAACAGCTCATCTTCTCTGCAACCCAGCTAGCATTCATTCCACTTGTTCTGTTAATTGCTGAGAGAGGAGTGTCACAGCCTTTCACTAAAATTGTGGCTTTTTCCACTTTGCTTTTTCTTATGTCACTATTTGTTCGTGTGTTTAAGCCCTTCTAGCTTACTGCTTCTTCCTGGTGAGGTGACCCTTTCTTCTTGAGCAAGGTTCCTCTTCATTCCTGAAACCTGATTCTGCAATCTGTTCCAACTGACAGTAATTCCAGATTCCTTTTGATTATTGTTTCCGTAATACAGTAGATTTTCTGTATTAATGGATTAAATATTTATGAATTTTTCTACTCACCAAAATGTACCCATAATCCCAAACTAATGCAGCACTTTCACTGTCACTCTTGTGCAGAGGTAGGGTGGCAACAGATTCAAAGGGCTGAAGGCTTCCCCGTCCTGCTTCGGCTCTTATACTTCACACCGGGGTGCTTCTGGCCTCTCCCCACACCGCCTTTGTGTTTTCTGTTGGTGATCAGGCAGTTTACCATGCTTGGAACATCGTGCTCGCATGCCGCCCCTTGCCCCCAAGTGCAGTGAGGCCTCGAGGAGGGCGCAGCGCATGTTCTAGCAGCTCAGGTCTGATTCCGTGTTGTTGGCTGGGAACTTGATGTGAAGTAGGAAATGACATCTTACATGAGTTAGCTTTGAACAGAAACACACGTAAGATAAGGTCGTGTGTTAAAGAGGTTGACAGAGGCTCACATGACCCAACTTTACTTCCCCAAAGCTGGGACTTCTCATTGTTTGCACAACTGTTCAAGCCTGATACTCTGAAGGAATTTTTTTTTTTTTTTTTTTGGTTGGCTCAGGATGCCTCAAGGACAGGTCTGGTAAGGCATAAGGATCTGGGGATCGAACCACAGCATCCTGAGGCTGACTGCCTTCACTGAAGCAGGCGCTTAAACAACTGAGCCAATGGGCAGACCCCCAAGCCTGACTACTTTGGATAATGAGATTTCACTGGGTACCATTTTCTATCCCCTTGCTTTGAATTCCCTTTACCGTTGCATTCAATGTAGGTTTCTTATAGACAGTAGACTGGAATCCTGCTTTTTAACATCAAATAGAATTTTAAAGGTGGTTTAAACTGGCTACCGAGTGTCTAGATGCCTGCCTTCTAAAATTATTGCGCTTTAGTGTTTTACATAATTACACTTCATAGCAGGGAAATTTGGGCTATTATATATATTTTTAAATTTTAGACAGCATTACTAATCAGAAAGAAGAAAATAAAAATCACTCTATCATTCAGCAGTAATATTTGAAGAAATCCTGGCACATATACTGTTTATGATTATTGACAGTTGTTTATGCATGCGTAGTGTAATCCTTTCTATGCCACTCAAGTTGTCTGCTAGTATTACTGTTTTAAAAAGACAGAGCAGTGGTGTCATTCTTTCCTTTTTTTCCCTCCAGATGACAAACATGAGGTTCAGAATCTTAACTAAGTTTAAGTCACAGAACCAATACTTAAAATTGATTTCCTTATTTCATATACACAACCTTGTTATTAAATGGGAGGAACAAACAAGCTGCACAAAACAGTTGTGACAAAGGCCTCCAAAAACTGGGGCTGGGGGTGTGGCTTAGTAGCACAGTGCTTGCTACCATGTGTGAAGTGTTGGGTCCCGTCCCCATCTATGTCCGTATCACTATTTTTTTTTT
>NDGN011457202.1:0-11562 GCA_002564285.1 Tympanoctomys barrerae | reverse complement strand
CTCAGGTCCTTGTGCTTGCCAGGGAAGCGCTTATTCCACTGAGCCATCTCCCCGGCCCCTGTTGTTTCTTTTAAACACACTGTTACGCCATGATGTAATGCTGCACAAATTCTTTTATTAAAGACCCTCTTTGCAAACCTCCTCACCAGATTCCCTTCCCTCCCATTCTTTTCTACTTTGTCAACAGTTGTTCTCTTGTAGCTTTTCCTGACAACTTCTTCAAAGCCCACTACGGAGAATTACTCTTTGGTCTTTGTGTTTAAAAGGGATTGAAATGAATTCACAGCTCGGTGCAGGTCAGGTGGTGCCTTATCTCAGTGTTTTTCCAAAGCAGCAGCTGTACCATCCTGCCTGGGCCAACAGACTAGAGTCTTAGGAGAGAAATTGTGGCCTTTGTTCTCGGGAGACTTAGGTTTAGGGACACCAACCCAGCACCCTCTTGTCATCAGAAAGATAGGAGATTTCCATATGTACTAGGGCTGACTCTCCCTGCTGTCACACTTTGGACGTAGAATACTGAGTTTTCAGCCAAGTAAAATTGAGGAAAAAGGCGGAAGAAAGGAATGGAGTTGACAATGGGTTTTGAGTCACCGAACAGCATCTTACAACATAAGGATAAGCTCTGTTTTTAAAATGAGGATGCAGAGGCTCAGAGATGAATGTGTTTGTGTTTATACCATCGTTCTTGTCATCCTCTGAAGCAGTTCTGGATACCTTCTTTCATCAGGGTCTTTAGTTGCATTATTGTGGCTGCCTTTGTTAACGGGTTTTGGGTGTTCCAATGTTCCCATCTCCTTCTAGATGTAGTTTCTAGGTTCTTTTAACCACTGACAAAGACTTGAGTGAAAACAGTAACAAATTTATTTGAAAAATTAAGAGTGAAAGGTAAGGGGAAAATGTTTTGTTGAGCTTAGGCTGAGCAGATGAGAGAGAAAAATGTGAAAACCAAAATAAAAGTACACACTGGGGAGACACAGGGTGGGCTACAGTGAAGAAATCCATGTAGGAAGCTATACCTGGTGTCTGTGTCTCCCCTCCTCACCACTCCACAACCCAAGAACTTGTAGGAAAAAAACTCTACATACAGGGTCGTGGGATCTCCTAACTGGTCCTGCCCCCTTATGTCCTCAGCTGGCTTGGCCACACCCTACCTTCCTGCCTCAGTTTGATGTCCTGAATAGATTCAAGTCATTGACCTTTCATGGTTATTTTGTCTTGGGCGAAGGATGAGAGTCACATGGTACTAGATCCAACATTTAAAGTGTTTGAGGACACACCACTGTGTTTCCATCTGACTGAATTTGCTGTAAACATTTGCTCAATGAAGAGTGTTCCAAAAATACAATAAATGTTTAAGCCTTAAAATTTTATGACAGCAGATCAATCCCCTCAAAAAATGTAGAAAATACTTCCCCTCATTTGGTACACACTAATCCCATCATCCTTGGCAATGTATCTTTTATTCTCATAAAATTTTTTATAATTTAACCATTCAACATAATTTCTGATCACCTCTGGCATTTCTCTTATCGTCACACAACTGGGAAGAAGGGAAACTGGACTTAGCATGACTGGAGGCCTTGAGAACTTGGCCTGTGAACCAAGTCCCATTCTAGACATTTGCAACTTGTGCCAGCTGACACATGGGGAATTTTTGATTAAATGCTCTTTTTAGATGTGTTGGTGCTTGCATAAGATAATCTGCAATGACATGGAATTTCTGCCTCTCTCTCTCCCTCCCTCCCTTCACATATTTATTGAACACCTGCTATGTCCCAGACATTTAGGTCTGCCACTGCCTAAGTACTTCAAGGGCTTGCTGAATAAATATTTGCTGCCTGGCATTGTTCTTCTGCCTGTAGTACAGAACAATGGGTTTGTTTGTCTGAAGTACAAGCCATTATTCTCATTTCGAAGCTTGTGTTAGGAGAACATCAATATGGCAGTTTTCAGAATAAAAAAAAAAAGGCAGAAGCAGTCTCTTTCAGTGATATTAAACCTCTTAAATGACAAACCTGTAATTTGTAGGGGGAAAGTGATTCCCTGAATGCATCTTATATCCTTGAGTTCCAAATTACAAAGTTCTTGCTGAAATTGCTTTCTGCCCAGGAGGAGATAACGTCACTCAAGAAGCTTGCGTCCTGACCAACATTGGGCTTCAAGGATGAGCACAGCACCACACTGGGTGACTCAGCCAGGCTGGAGGAGAGAGCTGGGCCTTCAGTGAACATTCCAACCCAAGAGACAATGGCAGTGTGGAGATTATTAAAACACTATTTAGCTTCCAGCAGGAGCTACCACGAAGTATTCAAGGGGACACAGATGTCTTTGGTGTTAGTGGCCAGGGACCTCAGCTTGTTTTGCTAATGCATTGAGCAGGACCCAGGCATGCCAGTCATCAGGACAAAAGCACTCTTGCCACATGAGAAGATGGCTATTAATTCAGGTTAAAACAATTAAAACTGCTGATAAGCTTGGATTAATACAGAGACTCTCAGTGATCCTCCTAATTATTACCCATTGCAGGTGTTAAAGGGACCATAAAAGGGATGGGCTGAGTGTCAATGAATACTGTCTTAGCATTTGGAAAGACTCCCCATCTCCCATCCTGCCCTTCTTACTCTGTCCCCCCATTCCCAGAACAGGTGCCTCTTTGTTTCTGTCTTTCAGTCCTTTCTAAACACAGCTCCTCCCATTAGGGTAGCTCTCTGTGTATTTCCCAGCCCCTGCATACCAGGAATTTCTTTGTAACCCTGGGAGGAAACCTGGGTAGCACAGACAAGGAAATAGATCTCTGAGAGTTTCCTGGTTTGCTTCAGATCACATTCTAGTGGGCAGGGACAAGGAGAACCCAGGAGTCCTAAATCACTCTTTAATTATTGCCCTGCTTGCTCTGGCACTCTGAGGGCTCGCCAGAAAGTGTCTCTGCATCTTGTATTCCAGAGTGCTGCGGGCCTGAGCAACATCCTCCAAGATGCAAGAGTTTCCAAACCACTCAATAACCCTGTTTCTTTGCTGTTTATTTAATAAAGTTTGCCCCCAGAGAAGCCAAAGCTGAGAGCTCAGGCAAGAGGCAGATGGTGCTAAGCTCTCCTTTGAGGCTGCTCCCTAACTTTTAAGCTATGAAATATTCAAGGCTATTTTGAGAAATGACCTTTTAGAATTTTTTTTTGTTTTAAAGACCATACTGTCTCTCTTCTTGATGCTTTTTAGATGAAAGGAAAACACTTAGGGATGCAGATATAAGCATTAAGTTTGCAGCTTATGGATACTTTCAGAGAATAGACTTTCAATTTTAATGTTCTTTATGTTCTTCAAGAATTCTGAATTCTTCCTGGTCCCTTTCAGCTTAGCAAAATCACTAGCTACACACACACACACACACACACACACACAGATTCAAAACCCACACTTGCCTGTCACTGATTTAATAAATAAATAGGAGCCTGGTATCCCTTTGGCTATACTGAAGGTCAAATGCCATCACAACTGTGAAGTTCCCTAGTGACACAAAGCACGGTACGCTTCCAACCACCAAGACCATTTATATTCCCTGTTGAGCAGAGAAAAGGCTACTCTGGATTTTTCCTGGCTTCTTTGGTGACATACAGAATATTCCACAATAATGTTAAGTCACTGGAGCCCCAAATGTGTCAAGTATTTCCCTGCTCAGAATCACACTCTAGTTACTTGCTGGGTCGGGTCTTGGTAGAAATGGTCCTGATGATTTTTTTCCTAGTCTTTGAACATACCAAGTATTATAGCTTGAATATGAAGTGTCCCCCAAAGATTCATGTTTGGAAGACTAGAGTCCCTAATGAAACAATGCTCACGGGTTGGGCTAGAGTGGTGATAAGGTCACCATGGTGATAATCTTATCAATAGATTAATCTACTACAGAGCTCATAGTTGAATGGGCTATGAGTGGTGGAGGTCCAATGGAGGACTAGGTCAGTGGGCATATTCCTTCAAAGGGTATCTTTGTTCCTGAACTCTGTCCCTCTTTGCCCTCCCTCTTCTGCTTCCTAGCCACCAAGAGGTGAGAAACTTTGCTCCATGGCATGCTCTTACCACTGTGCTGCTCTGCTTCACCATGAACCCATACACAACGGAACCAAGTGACTCTGAACTGAAACATGAACAAAAATAAACCTTTGCTCCTTGAAGTTGTTTATCTCAGACATTCTGTCACAGCCTGGGCAAAGGTGACTTGGATTCACCAGGTGCTTCCTTGTTTCCATAATTTACATGTGCTGTTCCTCATGACCGAATCACTTATATCAGATTTTTAGAGCTGAATCTTCTACATCCTTTGATCTCACTTGCTTCTAGTGCTTACCTTCCTCACAGGCATCTTCCATGACTGCCTGTGTCAGTTTCAAACTCAAATAGGCTTAAGTGAGATAATAAATCTTCTGGCTTACTTGTTGGGTGGCCCAGCAGTGGTGAGACTTTCACGGTACCTAGCCAAGCAGTTCGATTATGGTATCAAGGCTCCATATTATGTCTGTCTCATTGCATCTATGGTGTTGCCTTCATAGCAACTGTTCTATCCACTCCTTTAGTCATATTGAACAGAGAAAAGAACGTGGGTTCTTGGTCTGCTGGAAAGAAAATCATTTCCCTAAAGTCTTTGATAACCTTCTCTTAATGTGTCATAGGCTCATCCCCAGGCCACCATGGTCTGTGGAATGGCATGATCTTTAAAGCACTCAGGCACACAGAACTGGGTTTCCCCACACTACAACATGCTGCTCCATGAGGCATGGTAGAGTAGACATGGAGGTGGCAGCTACAGCATTCCTTGCCAGGAAGCTTAGACACTGCCTCTCAGAATCATCGGGGATCCTTAAAAAATCAATCCTCACACTCTTCTCCAACCAGTCAGAATCTCTGTGTGTCTAGGCCATTGATTCCAGACTTTGCTGCACATCAGAAGCTTGAGCACTCTTAACATTCTGCAACCATCATTTTCACTTAATTTCTACAGGAGGTAACTGAGCATTTCCAGGTGATTCTTATCTGAAGCTGAATATGGGGATTCTTGGCCTACACACTGGTGTGTGTTTTTCTAGCTTGCACTTTGTTTTCTCTTCAATAACTTTACTAAGATATAATTTATGTGTCATAAAACACCCTTTGAAAATGCTCAATTCAGTGAGCTTAACATGCTTACAGAGCTGTATAAACTTCACCATAATCTAACTTTAAAATATTTTCATCCTCTGAGAAGTGTTTCACCTATGCACTTCCCATACCTATCTCCTCCCATGGTGACATAGGTAAACATTAATCTACTTTCTGGCTTAATGGGTTTGTCTATTTTGACATTTCCTATCAGTAAAATTATACAGTGCAGTCAGCTCTCTGAATCTGTGGGTTCCACATCTATGTACCCAACTATCTGCAGATAGAAAATAGTAGAAGAAATTATGTCTGTACTGAATACACACATGGCTTTCTCTGGTCAATATTCTCTAAACAATATAGAACAACAGCTGTTTTTATAATGTTTAGATCATATTATGTGTCATAAATAGAGAAGATTTAAACAAGAAGATGTATATGAGTTGCATGCAAATATTATGCCATTTTACAGAAGGGATGTGGTCATACATGGAATTTTATCTCAGTGGCTTGATAACAATTCCTTGTAGATACTATGGGCAACTGTATGCAGTTCTTTGTGACTGACTTATTTCACTGAGCATAATGCTTTAGAGGATCATCTGCATGATAGCAAGGACTAATGTTTCAGTCTTTTTCCTTGTTATACAGTATATGGGTATTTATCTTTACAAGCCTTTGTGTATACGTGTGGTTTCATTTTTCTTGCATAGACACATATCTCAGAATGGAATTTCTCTATCATGTTTTAACTCTATATTCACCAGTTTGAGGAACTGCTCAACTGTTTTCCAATGCAACTGTATTATTTTACTTCTCTAATAGCAATCTATGAGTATTCCAAATTCTGCATATCATTGCCAACACTTCTGTCATGGTTTGGGGTTTCTGCAAGGGGAATAATATAACAAGAAAAGCATTTTTAATAGTATTTTATAATGACTCACCCAAGAATCATATACAAGTGCAGGAAATCTATCCACACACTAAATATTAAAGAATCCAGATGAGGGCCTGGATCCTGATATCCTGCATGAGTCCAGATGAAAGCCTGGAGCTCATAACAATGTCTCGTACAGGTGTACCTGGAGGCCTAGGACCCACAACAGGGTCTCATGCAGGTCTGCTACATGGATCTGTGCTGGAAAGGCCCAAAGGTCAGTGGTGGAAGCTAAGAAGTCTACGAAGCAGGATGAAGGATCTGTGCTAGTAAGCAGAGGAATCTCAACTGGAGCTAGGAAGCAACACTCAAAGTAAGCACTAGAGCTCCCCCTAAAAGTACCATCTTCAGCAACAGTGCAGTCCAAACTTTCCACTGATGAGGAAAGCCGAGTTCCCATCAGGAAAGCCAATGTGTCAAGCTTTTCATGAAGCTGAGCAGTGCACCATAGTCCTCTCCAGAGCCAGAAATTGATGTTCAAGATGAAGACCAAAGCTCCTCCAAAGTTGATCAGGAAAGCCAGCATGACAAGCAGAACAGCCCAAGAGAACTGGCAGCTTCCATCAGCTCCAGCAGCTTCTCCAAACAGCATCCATAATGGTGTTTTTTGGCAGCTCCTCCTGTTCTGCCTTTTATGTTACTGGCAACAACCCTCAGGCAGGCCTCCTGCAGCCAGCACCACACGAGTTCAATTCAGCTGGGTGTAGTAAGTTGGCCTTCAGTTAGAAATCCACTGCAACTTTTTATTGTCTATTTGTTGATTATAGAAATTTTGGTGATCATGAAATGGTATTTCATTGCAGTTCACATTTCTTTAGTGATGAATGATATTGAACATCTTTTCATGTTAATTTTGGCCAGTTGTGTATCTTTTCTAGGGCATGTCTTTTCTTACACTGCCAGTTCTACAATTGGGTTGTCTTTTATTTATGAATTGTAAAAGCTTTTGTAAAAACTATTCTGCTAAAATTCTGGATACACTTCTGTTATAAAACATATAACATGTAAATATTTTCTTCCATTCTGTGGGTTGTCTTTTCACTTCCTTGATGGGCTCTTCTAATTTCAATAGAATTCAATGTTCCAATGTACAAGTTTTTATCATCATGTTTTAGTGCTGTATATAACAAATCATTAGACATGAGTTTACCTTTCCAAAGCCTTCCTGGGCTGGGGAGATAGCTCAGTGGCATAAGTGCCTGCCTCGCACATGCCAGGTCCTGAGTTCAAGCCCTGGTACCACAAAAATAAAATTACAAACTACAAAAACAAAACAAACAAGAAAACCCAAAGCCTTCCCAGTGGTTTCTAAACTAAACTCAGGGCTGGAAACTCCTTCTTGCTGTACATCACTGTGCCTATATAGCTTTTCCACATCTCAGTACTTTTTCTCTCCAACAGTGCCACAAAGACAGCCAAACCAAAGTACCTGACGCTTTGTAATGATCTCTTATTTATTTGTTAACATTTCTGTTTATTTTCTGTCCTCTCCCATAGAATGTTAGGTCAATCAAGACAAATAGTTTGTGTGGCTTCCTGTTGTGTTCCCAGCATAGACCTGGCACAAGGAGGGCACCAGCTGAATTAAAGAATGAACAGACCTGTTGAGCTTCTTTCCCTGCCATCCTCCCTTCCCCTGCCATCCTTCCACACCCTTCTACTCCCACTTCTGCTGCCCAGTAGACTTGATGACCTTTACCCTTTATTTCTACTGTTGCTCCAGACTCCACTCTTCACCTAAGCCAGAGATCTGGGGTGTCTCCCTCAACCTGCACATCTAAGTGATAGCTCAGTCTTACTGATTCTTCCCAATGTGTGGATGAATTATTATTCACACATATATTGTGTGGAATTACAATCATTCCTTTGTTTTTCTGTCTTACCTGCTAGAGTTTCTTGCCAGCAGCTGCTTAGATAGAGCTCTTTTCATTGCTTCATCAACCACAGGCCCTGCGGTTGTGGAATATTGCTGCTGAATGGAATTGAAGGTAAGAGTCTGGGAGTGGGCTCTGCCGGCTGAGCCCGGCAATCAAGGGTCCTTTTCTTTTGTACCAGCCTCTAGACTATTCTTTCACTCTGATAAAAACTGAGTAACTCTTGATGAGATGTCAGTGGCCAGGAAGAGGTGGAGAATTGTGTTATGGCTAGAATTTTGATACAAAGAGAGACCTTCTTGCAACGGACAGAACTGGGCATCTTTGTAAAGAAAATATCAAATACTCATCGAGAACATCTGGTGAACTTCTTTGAAGTGACAGTGAGATGTAAAAATTAGCACATGAATGAAGAATGTTCCAATGATAAATGATCAAAATTAACCCCACCATAAGGCTTGGGCTTTCTGCCACAAAAGAAGAACAATGTGGATGGGTATTCTGGGAAGGCTTGGAAGGAAGCGCTATCTGCCTTAGAAACCATGGTATTTCTACATGTCAGATCCCAAGTGGACCCTGACAAAGAGAAGAACAGCTGGCTTACAGTTCAAGGCCCATTTCTCCCATATTTAACATGTCTGCTTGAAGAGACTCCTGTCTGAAGTTCTTTCGGGCCTGAGTGAAGGAAATTCATGTAGTCAGGATTTTCTTTTGTGGTTTGTAAAAAACAGAGGAGTTGGCTTCATTTTTATCAGAATAAAGGTAATAACAGTACCAGGCATCAGACTCCTCTGGATATACTTAATTTCCATAGTGTGATATTTAACTATCACGTTTTTCTAACCACAGCTACCTCCTTGTGCAGAAGTAATGTTTCTATTCCCTAAGGTGGGAGCACAGGACAAAACAGCTGTAGCACTTGCTGAGTATTATGATTTGGATCTGAAATGCTCCCCCTGAAGCTCACAGGTTGAAGGCTGAGCTGTCCCCCAGTGCAACAATATTCAGAGATGGGGCTCTGGGGAAGAGATTGGATCAGGAGGGCAGTGACTTCTTGAAAAGATGAATGCATTGCCATCACAAGTTGATGGGCTATTTGGACTGATGGAAACATGAAAGTTAGGACCTAGTTGAAGGGAGTGGGTCTTTGGAAGCCTGCTCTTGGGGCTGTTTCTCATCCCATCCCAGTACACACACTCTCTTCTCCCTCTCTCTCTTGTCATCATAAGATGAGAAGATTTTCCCCACCATATTCTTTTACACTCATACTACTTCACCATAGGCCCCAAAGCAAAATGACCATTGAGTGAAGCCATTGAAAGCCTAGGCCAAAATAAATCTTTCCTCATTGAAATTAATTTTCTCAGGTATTTTGTGACTGAGATGAAAAGCTTACTGCCACACTGGCAGTGCCTGCTGTTAAGTGTTTGTGTCATTCTGCTATCACCACCTGTGGCCTGAGGAGGGATCAAAAAGGCTCTCTGTCTCAGCTTTCTTGCCCTAGAGGGTGAGAAGATGACTCTAAAGCATGTTTCACAGTTCCCCAGGGTCTTCCAGGGGTCTGAACTCCAGCATCCCCATTGTTCATTGCTTGGGAACATAATCTGTACTGGCTGTCTTGCCTTCTCAGACTTACTTCCACACTCCCTTTGAGTAGTTGCTGGGCTCACATCCTACATGATTCTTGCCCTGAGTTCCTTACCTTTGCATTCAGGGGAATACAGCCTGGTACAGCAGTGTATCAGGAGAAGGACGTCCAAGGATAAGTGCTGTCCCATTGCTATTGGTGACTGGACAACCTTTCCCCCAGTGTCTAATGGTATTCCTAGAGTGTGGGGACTGAGAGTCTCAGACAGAAAGCCAAAGTCTCCAAGCAATGCGAGTGCTTGAGGAAGTGAGGGTCAGGCCACAGAGCAGCACAAAAATTTAATGAGCTTGCATTTGACACCATCATTTGTCTTAGCAGTTTTCTTGAGTGATCAAGGGCAAAAGTCTTATGCAGATTAGCTTCCAGGGTGACGCTTGTCAGCAGAAGTTGTGGTTGCAACTGTGGAAACTTGGCAAGATTTCTTGTGAGGGTGCTGGTACAGTGCAGAGCTGGGTCTCTGTCTAACAATTCTCTGGGACGGTGCAGATTTTTCTTTCTTTTGTTTAAATTATTTATTTATTTCTTTATTTATTTATGTATTTACTACAGGGTCTTGCAATACAGCTTGCATTTATAGCGATCCTCCTGTCTCAGTCTCCTCCACACTGTATTACAAGCATGCACAGCCACACCTGGTTTCAGCAGCTGGCCATGCTTGGGGCTGGCACTACATGGGGTACCAGGGATCAAACTGGCTCCTTGTGCTTGCCAAGCAGGTGCTTAGGTGGCTGAGCTATCTTCTAAGCTTGGTGCAGATTTTTCTTGCTGAGACAGGAAATGGAGGTGGGGAGAAGGAGACAGAAAGACAACAGAGAAAGTGCCAAGTACTTGTTGGTTGTGTTTATTTTCCTTTAGGACTTTTAGGTATGATGACTTCTCCAAATGAAAGAAAAGATGCTTTCTTCATAGACCACGAAAGAGATGATGCAGGGAAAGGGAATTTAGAGTAAAGGTACAAATTTTGAGGTATATGTGAGATCTATTTATTGTAAAATATTGGCTTCTCTTCTTTCTTATCCATTCCTCTCTTTTTCCTTTTTTTTACTCTTCTTTCTTTAATCCCTCCTTCTGGAATTCCTTCCTTGCTTTCAAAACTGTCCATGGCCAACAGGGAACCTTTAGCTCCAGATGGAGGAGGGCCAAAGAAAACCCTCCATGGAGCTAACATTTGAGCTAAGGCCTGATGGGGTAGAAGGAGCCAGAGAAACATGGGCAGATTTATGTTTTAGACAAATGACTCTGGCAGTAGAGGAAAAAAAGGATCTTTCTCTCCGCAGAATCTCGGGAAACAAAGCTTACTAAATCAACTTGCCGACAAGGAAGGAGAGGTTTGTACCTTGGTCATAGACCAAGGTGACCTTGTCATCTTCAATCAACCTGGACTGATTTGCATTTGAGCAATCAAAATCAGTTCTCACATTTATAGCATTTTGGAGGTTACAATGCACTTTTACCTTCAGGAATGCGTTTATCCTCAGAGCACTTCTTTGAGGTGAACAGGGCAGGAACTACTGTTTCTATTTTCCAGAAGAGGACAGGGAGACCAAAAAAGACTGTCATTCACCCCAAATATCAGGTCCATAATTAGAAACTCTCCACTTTATCAAAAGACTGAGGTCATAATACGAAGTAAGAAAGTGCCACATAGGTCCAGAGTTTCCCTATCGCTCTGTCTCCAGTGCACTCAGTACAAAAACATACTGCTGACTTCCTTTTTAATGCTATCTTAGAACATAGCCTTCCAAACCTAGATTCCTCCTCAATTTTTAAAACTCTAATTTGATTTTATGTATTTGGCATAGGGTCTCACTGCACAGCTTAGTGTGGGGCCTGCATGGCATGAGGTACTGGTGATGGAACCTGGATCCTTTCATTTGCCTAGGCAGGTGCTTAGTCCATGAGCTATCTCACTTTTTCTTCCTTTCCTTTCCTTTCCTTTCCTTTCCTTTCCTTTCCTTTCCTTTCCTTTCCTT
>NDGN011457201.1:0-12966 GCA_002564285.1 Tympanoctomys barrerae | reverse complement strand
CAGATACACAAAAAACCAGATGGAGCTTTGTCATGGCTGACTCCGGAAGCAGCCATCATCTATGGAATGGTGGGCGTGCAAATATGGCGTGTACTTAGTGGGACGGATGTTGTGGCACCGGAGAGTCCGACGGTGTCTGGAGCAAGCTGGGCAGCACTGAAGTGTGGCTGTAGGCCAGTGCGCGTCGCGGGGCGGTGGCGGGCGCCTGGAGGTGGCCACGAGGGAGCCTCCGGGAAAGCCCTCTCTTGGATGGGAAGGGGGCTTACATGCTTGTACGCATTTGAGGGGCTTCATGTGTGTGTGATGTGAGCTGTCAACCAGTGGAGAACACACAGCCATGTGAAAGCGTCCTGTCACGTGTGTGAAAACAGCTCACCCACAGGACAAATGGCGACCGTGGGCACTCTGCTGCTTGATGCTGGTCCCGAGTCTGCCCTGGACGCTTGTTCTGCACATTCTTTTCAGTGGTTAATTTAAGACTGTTCCTTCCTGTTTCCCAAAAAGCCAGCCTTCTATGGATGCCACTCCCGCCACCTTTGTGGGGTGTGGGAAGGCATCTGGTGGGGTGCAGCCCATCTCATGCCGCTGCTTCTTCCAGATAAACAGTCTAGCAGCGCTTCCTTGGAGACACTCCTGGCACTTCTTCAAGCAGAAGGGGCCAAGATCGAGGAGGACACTGAGGTATGGCCAACCAGCTTAGGCTGGAGGCTCAGGGCCTTTCCTAGTTCGGGGTCCCTCTGGGCATTCAACAGACAGCAGTCGGGAGGTCCCAGGGCCACCAGGAGCCAGCCACAGGGAGATCCTATTGCACTGAATTGGCACCAGCCTTGTGAGCACCAGGAGCAGCCATCTGATGTGGCCTGTGAGCCAGCTGGTGGCCACAGCCATGTGGACGTGGCTAGCAGGGCACTTGGCAGCCTACGGCAGACCAGGGGCGGGTGAGGCTTGAGCATCGCTTATTTGAGCGAGTTGGGGCTGGCAGCACGTGCCAGGGTCTGCACCGCTCCATAACTGTTAGACCTTAGGGGGGCCCAGACATGCTGAGTGAGGTGGTTTGACCTGGGCTGGGGCCAGTCTGTGGTCAGGGTGCGGCCAGCTGGAGAGCCTGGAGTGTGGGCTTTGGCTGCCGAGCTAGAGACAGTCACGTCTGGGACAGTGGTCACAACCCTGGGTAGAGAGGACTGACGTCTCAGGATCACCCTTCATCGTAAGGCTGGGTTCCTCCAGGCCTGTGGTCTGTGGCTGTGGCTCAGGAGGTGACCCTCTAGCATGGCCGCCCACCTTGCCTCCAGTAGTTTTGCCAGGGGGTGGCCCTGCCGCCCTCAACCCAAGCCAGCTGCATCCCCCAGAGTGTGCTGAGCCAGATACCGGGAGGCTATTCCAGAAAGAGGGGCGCTGGAAGGAGGTGCCCTGGCCAGCGGGGGGAGCTTGCTTCCAGCAGTCAGCCTGTCAGTAACGGGGTTTCTGCTGCCTCGCCCAGAACATGGCCGAGAAGTTCCTGGATGGCGAGCTCCCACTGGACGCATTCATTGACGTCTACCAGAGCAAGCGGAAGCTGGCCCACATGCGGCGCGTGAAGGTGGAGAAGCTCCAGGAGATGGTGCTCAAGGGGCAGAGACCCCTGCAGGCTCCAGCCCCGCTGCCACCCAGGGTGCCTGAGGCCGTGCCTGCCGCCCTGCCAGCTTACCCCGCCCTGGATGCCAGCGTGCCCCCCTCTGTTGTGCCTCGGCGCATCCCTCCCCCACCGCCCCCGGTGCCTGCAGGACGCCTGGCCACCCCTTTCACTGCAGCCATGGGCTCAGGACAGGCCCTTCCATACTGCGCTCCGCAGTGCCCGCCCCTGCCACCTCGGGTGGGCCTGCCCCCACAGCAGGGATTCTCTGCGCAGTTGGTGTCACCGTACCCTCCGGCTCTGCCCCAGAGACCCCCACCACGACTGCCTCCGCACCAGCCGGGCTTCATCCTGCAGTGAGCGTGGCTCCTGTCCTCCCTCGGATGCCCTCGGCCCACCACACCACCTTCTACAGTGAGGCTTCCAGATCGGGCTGTGGGGCAGGGCAGGGCTGGCTGCCTGCAGGGTCCATCTGACTCCAGAACCATACGTCCATGCTAGTAGAAGTAGAGACCCAGGTTGTCGCTGCAAGGCTCTGTGTTGCCAGCCTATGGCCTGGCCTGCCTGTACGTCACATTGGTTTGCGTGCTGTGTGATTGCTGAGTATCATAGTGTTGACAAACTCATGCCTTTGGAAAGAGAAAAATTTCACCACCACTCCTAGTCAGAATCCTGGTTGCCTGTTGCAGCTTTATTTAATAAGCATGGCTAATTGTACCTGTTATTTTCAAGACTGCTGTACGTCTCACCCATGGCTGGTGCTCTACAGGTCTGCTGGGAGATGGCCAGCCGGGGGTCCAGGAGTGGGGATGCCCACTGGGCCACTGTACCGCCTGCTCGGCTCAGTGTCCGGGCAGGTTACCCTCTGTCCCGCTGCTCCTCAGGCCTCAAATCCACAGCGCCACCCATGTGGGGGCCACTGCTGTCCAGAGGCCACAAGCTGAGCTTCCCTGGCCTGAGTCCCTGCTAGTCAGCCCGGGGCTTCTGTGGGGAGAGCCTCCCCAGTGTTTTTACTACATGTGTAATTTTCCTGTTTTATATTGGGAAAGAACTTGTGACACAAGATCATTCAGGGAAACTTAAAAATGCAAATGCTGTTGAGAGCAGATTGAGATGCGATGAAACGAATGCAGTCTCCTTTCACATAGCACTGCATGGTTGCGCGTGCCCGTGCTGTGCCTTACCTTTACTGGTGCCAGGCCTTCCTGCTGCCCTGACCTGCAGGCTGGGCCAGGCTCACAGCTCAGCGATTCTGGAGGCCTCGCCACGTGCACTGTCCTGTGCCGGTGGGGAGGCGCCACCTTGGCCACCAGGCTCCCTCCGCAGGGCATCTGCCTCTCGCTGGCTGGTGCCATACTCCAGGGTGGGGGTGCTTGGTGGGCGGGGGGGGCAGGGAGAACCGTGGCCTGCCCCTCCTGTAGGTGCCCCGTGTGTGGGTGCCAGGGTGCAGGGCAGGCCGGTCCCCCACCCTCATCCTGTTATCTGTCAGGCAGCCTGACCTGTGACCTGCTGCCAGCTGGCTACCACCCAGTGTGACAGGGTAGAGCTGAATCAGAGCCTGTCCCAGTGGGCCACAGGCAAAAGGCCACCAGCTTTTGTCCTCACTTCCTGTACCCTCCTGTTTCTGGACTTGAACTCTGCTGTGTGGTAACTTTTATAAAGAAGCAAAGTTACATGATGATTCACTGCCGTGCCAGTCAGGTGGGCTTGCCATGTTCTGTGGCTCTCCAGCAAGTGGTGCCACCCTCCGAGGATACCTCTGCTGCCCACCTGTGTTGGCCACACCCAGCCCATGCAGCTACTGCCAAACATGAGCTCGGTGTGACGTTGCGGAGTCGCCAGGCCAACCACACTTGCCATCCACGGCCATACCTGGTGCCGTGGCTCTAAGTTGTAGGACTGTTTTTAATAAATCGAGACTTGTTAATAATGCTTGTGTCATTTCTTCACCTGGGGATGCTCGCGGTGGAGACCAGAGGCTGCCTGTCTAGCTGGCAGAATGGCAGTGCTCCTCTCGCAGCAGTGACAAGCCACGAGTATGCATGTGCCCAGCTGTGGCCATGGTTTTGGCTGCCCGGTCGATGGAAACGCGATGCGCTGTGGTCAGATGGGAGTTTAGTGGCTCTGTCCTTACGCCGTGGGAACTGGCTCACTGCTGTTTCAAGAGCTATGGCGGCACGGCCCGCCATGCAGAGGGCCAGAGCCATGTGCCTGTGTGCTCCAGTACCTGCCAGCCCTGGGTGAGCTCGTGCTGGTGACCTGTGTCCTTGTGTGTCCACTTAAGCTGGCCAAGCCGCACACCTGGGCTCGAGGCCCACGGGCAGGCTCAGTGTCACTAAGGGTGCTGCCGTTCCCTGCACACCATGTAGTGATGAATGTCTGAAAAATCGCTTTGCTGTCGAAAAAGAGATTTGTGCTGGGGAAGTTTTCCCCAGTGGCTGCCAGGAGCCATGCAGTTCGTGCAGTGTTCCCGGGGCCCGAGCTTGGCCTCACAGCATGCCCTCTTCCTCTACAGGTCCTTTCTGCTCAGGAGGCCCAGGGACAGTCGCTGTGAGCAAGTGAGCAGGGGACACAGACCAGAAGGGGAGCCTCCTGGGGGTGGGGGGCCTCCAGTGAGGAGCGATCCCTCAGGGCTGACAGCAAATCCAGTCTCCTCAGGTCAGTGAAGCAGTCAGTTTGTCACACTTGTCAGCATCGCATTCGGCAGTCGTTGGTTTTGGAGTCATGAAGCTAGTTTGCCTTACAGCAAGTGACTTCTAGACCAGGCTGTATCAGTAGCCCCTGCCCGCAGGGCTGCCGGCCCCACAGCCAGCAGGTACCCAGGAGGGGCCAGTGAAGTCAGTGCCACGGGACGCCTGACCCACTATGCTGTCCTTGCATCCTGTGCCAGCGGCTGGCTTGTGTGCCTGGCACACGTGAGACTGCCCCCTCCAGGATGGCAAGGCTGCACCAGGCAGGTTCCTGCACCGAGACCACACGGCCGCCTCGTCCACAGGTGCATGAATTGATGGCTGGGAGGATTTAACTCAAGGGGAGCCCAGGGCCTGGGTAGAACTGAGCCAGCATGCCTACGCAGGTCCCCAGTGGTTTGCCACCCCGCCCCTGTAGAAGCAGAGTTCCAGGGCCTGAAGAGGAAATGAGTCGCTAGAAAATGAAGAGCCATGCAGTCCTTCCTTGGGGCACTGGTGACAACAGTCAGTGCGTTTTATTGCCAGGAATGCTGACCAGAGCACAAAAGGGGGTTCCCCCCCCTCAAGAGTGAGGGCCAGTGGAGGGACCTTGTCCACTCTGGCCTCCCAGCTCTGTGCTTCTGGCCTGGTCCCCAACTCCAGCTCCCCCCAGGCTCAGGGAACAGAACTCATTTCAATCCAGCTGGGGCTGTAAGGCTGAGCTTGCAGTCCAGGTGACCCTCTCTGATGGTGACCACCTTGTCCAGAACAGGGTCCAGTGGACCCAGGATTTTCCCAACCAAAGCTGGAGGCCTGAGGCCACCACCTTGAGAGGTGGTGGGAAAGCAGTCAGATCCAAAGGGAAACAAGTGGGGGTGCATGGCCACAGTCCAGCTGGGAGTGGAACTCCAGGGGCAAGGCAGCCTGGAGCCAGCACTGCCCACGGGCATGGCTCCTGGGGCTGCTAGGCACTCACCACCCAGCACCCGCAGCGCCAGCCACCTGCTGGGGGGCGCCCAACATGGGTGCCCTAGCACCAGGCCAAGGAGCGAGGGCCACAACCCAGCTACCTCGGAGACTCGAGGGCTCAGTTTCCCTCAAAGACTCCAGGCCACACAGGCTGCTGGCTGTATCCTCGTCCCCAGCTGCCAGCAGGGACCCCACCTACAGCCGACTTGCTGGGGGGACGGTGGGCGAGGCCCCTGGGCTGGCTCCCTCTCCAGTGCGCAGACTATAAACTTGGAAATGAAGATCAAAGCTGGACAGTAGAAAGGCCCTGTGTTCCTGCAGAGCGGCAGCCCCACCGCCGTCACCCACGCTGGCTCGCAGGCCTAGGGACGCCGACCTGGGCTACCCTCTTGACAGCCCAGGCGCGAAGCCAGCCACCCTCTGGCTCTCAGGGGCCTAGTAGTTGAGCTGAGGAGGGCACACTCCTTCCTTGCCATCCAGCTGTGGGGTCAAACGAGAGAATGGGTTAGGCCCGGAGCCTGTGGTGTGGCTTCCCCACTCCAGGGCTGAAGCCCCGCACCTGCTGGTCCTGTCTTGGTGCTACACTGGGCTTCTGGGCCAGGGGTGGCTTCTTGGTGGCTCCCCGAGGGGCAGCGGCGGGCCGGCTGGGCTCCTCCTCACCGGGCGGCCCCACGCCCCCGGCCAGCGCGTAGTGCTGCTTCCGCAGCTCCCCGAGCCGCACGCGCTCCGCCTCCAGCGTCTTCTCCAGCTCCAGCACACGCACCTGTGTCGCACAGCCCAATCAGCTCAGCACAGCACCAGCCCTAGTGGGGACAAAGCGCTGGCCACATCTGAGTTGCTCACCTGCGTCTCCATCTCCTGCTTCTTCAACTTGATGAGCGACAGGCCAGAGAAGTCCATGGTGTCTGTGGGTAAGAGAAGGGGCTGAGTGTCTGGCGCCCACTTCTGCCCGGTCCCAGAAGCCAGCAGCCCCCAGCACCACCTCTGTCCTCGATCTGCTCCTGGCCCGACTTCGTGGAGGCCACCACGCCGGCGGCCCTCTCATTGACAGCACGTGAACACTCCTGTAGGCGGCCGAGGCACGGGCTGCGCTTGTCAGCCTTCACCTGGGTGGGGCAGCAGTGGGTGGAGAGGGTCGGGCGGCCAGCCCCGGCCTTGGCCGCAGCCCAGTCACGCGCCAGGCGGTCGCGGGCAGCAGCACAGCTCACCTTGGAGGCAGCCACCAGCTGGGCAGTGCTGGCCGCGATCTCGTGCGAGCAGACGATGAGCTCCTCGTACTTGCCTGTGTGCAGCACCACCCTGTCCGCCGCCTCCCTGCGTGGGGGCCAGCTGCTCACGGCCGGGTCTACCCGCCCACTGCCACCTCCGACTCCCTGGGCAGGAACCAGCCCCTACCCCCCAGCTGGGCACCTACACGAGCTGCGACGCTCCCCAGCCCACAGCCTTGGAGGCAGAGATGAGGCCTTCCGTCCATCTCGAGTTCTTGGCGTAGAATTCCTGCTGTGTGGCTGCCCCCTGGTGGCAGTGAGAGGACGTCACATGCGAAACAAATCGGTCCCCTGGGGCACACAGCCCCAGCCTCCCCCCTCATCCCGACACTCCAGGGACGTGGGAAGCACTGTAGGTGTGGGTGTGTGTGCGTGTGCATGCGCAGTTCAACTGCACAGTGGGGCGCAGGGGGTGGGGTGGGGATGCCCGAAGGAGCATGGCGGGATTACACCCTTCAGGATCCCCTCCCTGTGGCGGGATTCTGTGGGTGGCTGTGGCCCCAGCTCACCCTGCCACTCTCCACGATCTCCTTCTGCAGGCTGGTGGAAGTCATCACCAGGAGTCGGATAGCCTGCAGACCGAGAGGTTTGGCTCTTGGCATGCCTGCCCCCCATCCCTGCAGAACCTCACTGGGTACCAGTGCCTACTCACCTTCATCAGGTCCGTGCAGGAGTTGAGGATCCTGGGGAGCAGTGGGAAGAGAAAGTGTCAAGTGTGAGGCTACAAGGGGATGGCCAGAGCAGGGCCGGGGAGCTCTGGGGAACCTCCCAGAGCGGAACAGGGGTGGGGCTAGGGCACGCCCTGCAGGGGGGGCAGGACCAGGACACACCTCTCATTCACCTCTAGCTTCAGCCCTGAGCTCTCATGGCGGGCCTGGTTCATCATGTCCTGCATTCGATGACAGCCATGAGTCAGCGACAGTCCCAGGTCAGGGCAGGGACCCCAGGACCCTCCTGCCCTCCCAGCCTGGATCTCAGAAGCCCCAGGAAATGCTGTCTGGGGGTCCATGCAGCTGCCCCTGCCCTCAGGGCTCCTGGAAGAATGGGGGACACTGGAGCCAAGGCCCCACCTCGATCCTCCGCACAGCATCCTCGATGGCTGCGGACGTAGCTGCCATCTCCTTGTCAACCACTGCTCCCAATTCCTCCTGCCGTACGTCCAGACTCTTGGGTTTCAGCTCCTGGGAAGACAAAAGCCACACAGATAGGCTTGTACTGCACCACAGGCGTCTGGGAAGGTGTGGGGCCACAGGGCTGAGGGTGCTGCAGTCTAGCACAATGGTCCCCTAGCCCGCACTGAGAAGGTAGAGGGGGTGGGGAACACAGAAAGGTAGGTGCCAGGCACCCTACAGCTTACCTGGCCCAGCTGGAGGATGCTCTGCAGGGGGTGCCGCACCAGGCTGGGCTGTGCCCGAGGCAGCGCCTGGCGCTCCTGTAGCTGCCCCATGAGCTCCAGCGCCCGGGCCCCGCACTCCCGGCAGGCGTCCATCAGGCCTACGGAGGGACAGTGTGAGCGAGCTTTTGCCGCAGGCCCAAGGGAAGCCTTGCACCCCTGGCCAAGGCCACGTGGGCCCCACTCACGGTCAGCAGGATCGGTGGGAGCCAGGTGGGAGGTGGCACCCCCATTGACTATGGCCTCTGCAGCCAGATGGGAAAATCGGGTCAGGGCTGCCACCAGGGCATAGGCATCTGTGGGTGGAAGGGTCAAGTCACTTGGGTGATCTCTTAGCAACACGTGAGGTGCCAGTGCTCCCAGTTCATGGACCAGAGAAGTCCCTGTTTCCCTGCCCCTGCAGACACCCGCTGGTCAGTCCTGAGGCTTCCCGAGACCTCCCCCCAGAAGACCTGCAGGCCACACTCACCCTCCGGGGAGGCCAGGTACTGACTGTGACCGTGCTCCAGGACACTCACGGCGTCCAGGGCCGCCTGAGCCCTGCTCACCAGGTAGGCTGCAAGCACAGTGCGACCGTAAGGAGGCAGCCCCTCCTGGGCTGAGGTGGGGAAGGGGGTAGATGCCCACCTGGGGAACTGGTGCAGCGCAGGTGCAGGGGGTCGTCCAGCGTGCTCACAGCATCCTGCAGGATGACCCTGGCCTCGGCAGCTGCGCCCTGCACCACTGCGAACTGCTCGTTCAGCAGCTTCTGTCGCAGCCCCTGCTCCTGAGACTCCTGGGTGGTGTAAAGGACAGGATAGGGGGTCCTGGAGTCTCCCACGGCCTCAGGACAGGACCAGCTCTGCTCAGGCAGCAGGGGAAGCTGCTGAGCCACAGTCTGTCCTTGGGCTGGCCCTGTGCAGGTGGGAGTGAGTGCTCAATGAGCCTTTGCCCTGGAGACCGCCTGAGAAGGCGCCTAAGAAGCTGGGCCGCAAAAGGGTGGAAGGGGGGGGCAGTGTGGCCGGTGAGCAAAGCTGAGGATGCGGAAGAACTGGAGCCCACAGGGGGAGTGGCAGCCCCTACCTTGTCTGCCAGCCGCCCCTGCAGCTCGGCCCTCTCCTGAGAGCTGCGCTGCCGCTCCTGGCTCAGGGCTGCCTCCTTCTCCTGCACCAGGTCCTGGGCTGCCCGCAGCTCGGCCTCCCGCTGCCGCATGGCACTGCTCAGCGCATTCCTCTCAGTGCTCAGTGCCTCCAGCTGCGAGCTCAGCTCTGACCCGCTCTGCGAAGGTGTGGGCCATGGGCTCAGGGCAGGGCTGCTTCCTGTCTAGGGACCTCCTGGTGTGGGTCTAGGCCCCCATGTCACCCATGTATGGCCCAGCTCAAACAGCACACCAGCCACCCAGCCCAGGAGTACCTGCTCCGTGCGGCTCAGGGACTCCTGCGCATGCGCCAGCTCGCCCGCCTTGGCCTCCAGCTCCCTCTTGAGCTTCTCCAGCTGGTCATTCTGCTCCTCCAGCTAGGACACCACAGAGGGTCACTAGGGCTGGGGGCGGGGGCTGTGGCCTTGAACACCAGGTTCCAGGGGCCATACCTTCAACTCGGACTCACGCTTCACCTGCTCCATCTGAAAGGCCAGCTGCTCCTTCACCCGGGCCACCTCCTCCTGGCTCTGCTGTGTCACTGTCAGTTGCTTGGCGGTGTCTGCGTTCTGCAGGACGGGGCGGGAGGCAGGCTCAGCTCTGCCCAACCCCGAGGGCAGGCAGCGCAGGCGCAGCATGGCCCAGGCGGGCGCCCACCTTCCTGAGCAGCTCGGCATGTGTGTTGATCAGCTCGCTGTGCTTCTCCTTCAGCTTGCTGTAGCGCGCCTCAGTGGCACTCGCCTTCCCTGAAGCCAGGACAGAGGCTGAGGTCAGGCCCAGGTGGGGACCCCACCCAGTGCCACTGCCCAGCTGCTGGCGCCGCACACACTCTCAGCCTCCTCGCGCAGGCCCTGGTTCCGCGCGCCCTCCTGCTGCACGGCCCGCAGCTGGGCCAGCTCGTGGAGGAGCTGCTCGTTGTCCACCAGGGCTTTCTGCTTCTGCTTGCGCTGCTCCTCCAGCTCAGCCTCCAGAGCGTTCACCTGTCCCTTCAGCTGCGCCACATACCGCTGGGCCTGCGGGTGACAACAGGGACAGTGTGGGGCTCCAGCCACCCGGACTCCCCCTTCCGCCCACGGCCACCTGCCTTACCTCCATCTTGATCTTCTCTAGCTCGGCGCGGAGCAGCTCCACCTCCCTCTTCAGGCTCTCTATCTGGAGGTCCCTGGGCAAAGGTCCTGGGACTCAAGCCCAGGACCCTGGAGCCCCTCTCCTGTGGCCCTGGGTGCGTCCTGAGCTCGAGTTTCCTGCACACAGGGCCCGTCCCCACCCCAATCCCCAGCCTTACCTGTCGTCCTTCATGGAGCCATTGGGGGGTCCAAAGGTCTGATCAAAGAGGTCGGGAGCCACCTGCACAGCAAGGCATGGTGACTTCTACCCACCTGTGCCCTGGCCACCCAAAGTCCCAGTATTGCGGGGCAGGACATGGGGAGACCAGCACTGGGGGGCTTACCACAGGCTCCCCGGAGGGGGGCCCGGTGCTGATCTCAATGAGGTTCTCAGGTTCTTCGTCCTCTGGGGCCTCCTCAGGGATCACCACCACGGGCTTGATGTGCTCAGCTAGGGCTGAGGCCCGCAGAAAATTGGGGGGACTCTGCAGGGACAGAGGTTGGGGCAGCTCAGCTACTCTTCCCTGTGGTCCACAGAGCCCAAAGGTGGGGTGCGGGCACCTCAGGCAGCCGGGGGATCTGGATGAGCCGCTTGAAGTAGATCATGTCCGAGGCTCTGCGGAAGAAGTTCCGGAGACTGCGGGCAGAGACAGGAGGAGGGTCATGTCACTGGGGAGCCACGGAGCCCTGCGGCCAGGCCCGCCCTGCGCTGGTACCTGTGGAACTGCTCATGGAACCGGTCCCGGTGGCCTTGCAGGGTGTCTGCTGGGAGACCTGGAGGGGGCAGCATAAGTCGAGGGGTGCTTCCTCTCTGGACACCTGCTCGGGGCTCTCCTCCCCTGCCTAGCGCATCCACATTCTGCAACCCCAGATCAGAGGCCCCCCCATGACCTGCATCAGAGCCATCGCAAGGAGGCGAAACCGTTTCCCATCCCACAGCGACCGGTGCCTGGTCATTCCTGTTTCCTCAGATTATATGACAGCTTCCTGAGCAGCTGAGGGGCCACTGTCCTCGCCTGAGGCAGGCTTTCTGAGACAGTCACAATCTGTGACTGCAATCTAGGAGACCTAGTCCCCACTGTCTAGGAGGCTGAGGCAGGATTGCAAGTTTGAGCTAAACATGGGCAACTTAATGGCCATCTAAGACCTTGTCTCAAAAAATAATAAAGGGTTGGGGCATAACTCAGTGCAGATGCCCTGCGCTCAATCCCTAGAGCCCATAAAATAGTCATTAAACTGTAAAACTACACTACTCAAATCTTTGTCCTGCTTTGGAAAATAGTGGTTATTTTCATAAAACCTGTTTTTTTTTAAAACCTGTTCTTTCCATGAGCAGATAAAGAGCTCACTATCACGCATTCTCACAGCGTCGAGGTGACTCACAAGAGTGCAGCTTGAACAGCAGCTTCACTGTGTAGTGGTAGAGGTGGCTGCAATCCTGGATGACCTGGATGAGTGGGGCCAGGCGACACTGACCAGAGGCCATCTGGGACACTGCGATGGCTGTGTTCAGCTGCCGGAAAACTGCATGGGAAGGGTGGGAGGACAGCGTGTGAGCAGCGCAGCTGGAGCTGGGCCCAGCGGCTACCCCAACTGCCTGGGCAACAGTGACCCATCATACAGGGTCACAGCAAGGTGCCCACCAGCTCCAACCCACTGTGAAGTTTAGAGAAGGAAAGGGTCGGAACCACGGGACCCCAGCCCTCACCTCCCCCAAGCCGACAACCTGAATCAGAACGCAGAGCCCGGCGAACAAAGGACAGTTGCAACTGCCTTCTCCCTGGCCTGCAGCTTCTCCAGGACAAAAAGCAGGCAGAGGGCCAGGGCGGAGAGTGAACACGCAGCCCCTCGCTGGCAGAGCAGATCTCTGCCTGGACAGGGAGGAGGCGCGGAGCCCTTCCTGGCCTCTCCATTTCCAGTTAGTGCCACTAGAGGCATGGAGCACACGGGACACGGGAACAGATGGTACCACACAGCCTGCGTGCTTCCCGCAGCCCAGTGTTTCCGGCTCTTTCCCGGCCACTGTGGTCACACGCATCTCTCAGCAGCCACACTGTCCCCTGCATGGAACCGCTGGGCTGCAGCGCATGTGGGGACCCCTGTACCTGGCACCACCACAGTGACCTCATTTTGTGCTTTCTCAAGACAGCTGTGTCACTGTGGGTGGGGAACTGCGGGCTCTCTGCACTTCTGCTGTGGGGACCACTGCTGTCCACGTGGGCTGCTTCCTGGGCTAAGAGCAGCCAGGGAGGGGACAGGGACGAGGCCCCTGCCTGGTGGCCTCTAGGCCGTGAGGGGCTTGGGCCTAACACCTCTTTGCCAGGGCGCAAGGCCACAGCCTCAGTGCAGCCACACACTGCACCCCTCCAAGTGCGCCCTGCCCCCCAGCCCACAGAGCCCTGTGGGAAGCAGCTCAGAGCCCAGAGCAGGGCTGCCACCCGCCTCAACTCCCAAGTTTCCCTTACAAAGGTACCTGCTGCTTGTGCTGCCAAGAATGCTGAGGTCCCCCTGCCCCCCGCACTTCCTGCCTACTAGCAGCTCCCCGGCTAGAAAGCCTTGTGTAACTCAGAGGTGCCCAGCGAGACCCAAAGGCGGCAGCCTGGGAAGGGCCGCTGCTAGCGCACTGTGGCCTGCAGAAACCCAGGGACGACCCCCACACCCCAGGGCCCCGTGGCTTGGGACTGATGGGGTGAAGCGTGCGGGCTAAAGGACTGCCGAGACTGTCTCAGATGGGTCAGCAGGCTTTGGAGGTTCCTATTCCTAGGACGAGTGTGGACTGCGGAGGGACAGGACCTTTTAAGAATTTGTTTTTGTGGGCTGGTGACATGGCTC